>BSSO01003864.1:0-15571 GCA_030267885.1 Mesembryanthemum crystallinum
AAAGCTACCCCCCCCCCCCCCTAAGCTTTTCCAAAGTGGATTGTTTGGGTCCAAAAAGCCATCTAACAAGCTGGCTACCAAACAAGCTTTATTGTACTTTTAGATTGTCAAATAGTCAAACAAGCTGAACATGCAACAAGCTAGCTCAAAAAGCTGGTATCCAAACAAGGCCTTTGTGCTGTTGTGAAAGACCATGGATTTCAGTCGATTCCAAGTCCACAATTATCCAAGTTATTCATGTACAAATTCATCTCAAATCGCGGATTTCAAATCCAAGTTCCCAAAGAAAATAAAGCAAAGGACTACATATTACAACTACTCAAAAGTATGACATATATGAGCCCTTAGAACAAAACAGGCGGCTTTGACTGAAATTTCGGCAGTTGATTCACTAATTCACTTAATATCCTCAACCCTCATAACGTCCTCACCTATGTTACTCGGACTCTTTATTTCACTTCACGTACCCGTGTCGGATCCTCGACACTCCGACATGGGTACCAACACTCGACCCTTCAATTTAGGCCAAAAAATCACAAAATTTTCCAAAAAATGGGGAGTCCGACACCTCAACACGTACCCGTGTCCGACACTTGTAGCCGAGTCTGAGTAACATAGGTCCTCACCCTGCAATCCAATTCTAGACTCATCTAGATGGAGACCAATCCCTCTCCTCATTATCCAGGCTAGTGAGCCAGACCCAACCACCTTCCATCTATAGCTGTCCGACGCCTCTCCCAGTCTCCTGATTTACCTTAGAGTCGGATCAAAAGCTTGAGCAGCTCTTAAAACAAAAACAAAAATGTCGGTTTGTATTGACAATGTCAGACATCCCAGTAACCAATTGCCACCAAAATCATCAAATTGTCAGCAGCAAACAGCCATTCACCAATGATAGATATCATCTTCAGAAATCAACATATCCTTTCACTCTCCCCTCTCAAACCTCGTTATCCAGGCTAGTGAACCAGACCCAACTAACTCCCATCTATTGATGTCCGACACCTCTCCCATCTAGTCTCCTGATTTACCTTATGGATCAAAACCTTGAGCAGCTCTTAAAACCAAAGAAAAAAATCCATTGCCGCCAAATCATCAAATTGTCAGCAGCAGACAGTCATTGACCAAATGACAGATATCATCTTAAGAAATCAACACATTCTTCCACTCTCCCCTCTCAAACCCCTGCCCTCCCCCCTCTCCCTCGCAAATGAAAAAGGAAAGAAGAAATTAACTTAAGAGCGTAGCGTCATGAATCGTCTTTACTAGCCTCTCTATTCTCTCAGTACTGCTTTTGAATGAAAATTTTCCGGTCTAAACAAGCCAAGATGAACCCGAGCAATATTTTGGCCAGCATAAATTTGAACTCCTCAATTTTTAAAGCTAGAAATAGACAAGGAAGTCATGCAAGCTTGGCGCATTTTACTTCTTTGTCAAATGAGCTTGGCTCATGAGAAAATCTTCTGAATAAACAAGCCAAGCAAAGCACACTAATCAAGCTCAGCTCTGTTAGCATCCCAATTACAGCTTGTTTTTCAAGTTACTTCTATGATTGTATAGTTGTATACATCAACTAGTTCATTTATGACGACTATAGCAATCCACTTACCAAGTATAATTAAGTAAAACTAACCGACCCCATAAGAAACTACAAGATCCAATATAATTATCATAAAAAGAAAGACGAAAAAAAAAAAAAAAAAGAGATTTCATAACCTAACTGATAAGAACAAGCAACTAAATGACCAACAAGCTCATAAACAAGTATCTCATGAACATATATGAGTTGAACACCCTTAACAGAAGCTCATTGATGAAATTAGCTGAAAAATCTAGCTTCGGCTCTGTTCATTAGCATATCAATGAAAGCCTAGGGACAAATAAACAAAAACGGTGGATATTCAAAGTACAGAATTCAGACCTAGCCAAACAGCAACCTAATCTCACCTGAGCACAATAACCAAGCTTCATATCCAATCCCCAACCATGAACAAGATCATTCTGAAACAATACACGGAGCAACTCATCATAGATTGCATAAAGCCTTTTTGAAATCTTAAGTACAAAATTATTAAATATAGTTAAGAGAAACTTATATAAGTAAACCAAAATTCTAATTCAACCTTTGGTGATAGAAACAGACAATATAGGACACAAGATCTTTTCAGTAAAACATACATGCACTTGTTAGTTCTGGTGGAATCCATGAATTAAACACCAAAATTTACTCACATTGGAATCCACAGAACCATACACTAAACTAGTCACTTCACGTATCCATCGATTCACCCATATAAATATACCTGTATAAGATGCCAAGCACAATGCCAAGCTGACCTCGAAAATACAGGAGCCATCCCTTCCACCCATCTACACAAAAGATATGCAAAGCCAACATAAGATAAGCAACTTACACAAAATTAAATCTCTTAAATCACACACAAAGGATAAAATTTTACAATAAGCATCCAGTGGCTATTTATTATTCCTTACACCCCATGAAGATCACAATGGTGATTAAGAGAGCAGGTAGTATATGTCTGACAAACAGAATTCTGTTCAGATCTATAGCCATTTCACTACAACTGTGTGCGTGGAAAATATTGGTCATTTAGTCATGATATGATAGCTAACAAGTAAAAATTAGCTAATTAAGTAATTAGTATGGTTGAGTCTTTGGCATATTACTGAGTTACTCCAAACCACACCTTAAGTATTCATCTATACATGATTAACATTCAGCTGATGTCAAATGCTAGGCAGGGAAAACATGTGACATTTATGCTGCATGGCTTTGTGGCAGTTAATAGACACCACAAACATCTCATGCCTCGGGATTTTCTGCCAAAATACGCTTACCTATTACAGAATTTCCAAGGCTAAATAGTGAATGTTGTATCCGAGTCAGGGAGGACTTGAACTAAAAAACTTCCAACCACTTTCTCAAATTTAGATAACAAAAGGGACCAAGTTTATGTAAGGGGTAGCTAAGGATTGAACAAGTGGAATGCAAGCAAGCAGAGGACAAACATAAGGTAAGAAGACATGGATGGGCTAAAAAGCCATAACATTTTTTAATTTGCATTTCTTCCTCAAACTTACCCAGTGCATGGTGGCCCCATGCTAGAACTTGAACATTTTGTCTTACCCCTGCTATCATATATTCTCCTGCATAATAGCTACTGCATCAATCTTCTGAAGTATTTTGATAAACGCAAATCGAAGAACTAAACCAGCACGGTTACCTGTGGAGCCTCTTAGTTTTTTTACGAATTGTTATTCGATGATGTATCTCTGTAGAGTTAGGGTCCAATGCAGGCTGAGAAATTTCCAGTCTCTGTGATCTTACAATATCTAAGTACCTGTTGACATGATACAAATTGTTGAAAATAGACATACGAGGAGTTTTACAAACAGATGCATTATATATTTCCCAAAACAGAGAGCACTAAAATGACGTGATTCTTCAACTGTGTTTTCAGCTATAAAAATGACGTGATTTTTCAACTGTTTTTTCAGCTTTAATACAAAAACTACATCGTTTCTCCCAATGCAATATAGCTTGATTATATTCTACTATATGTTAACTCTTAATCTTCCAGTAAGATCATGAAACAAAGGAGTCATGCTTAGAACGCCTGTTTTTACATTGGACAATTTAACCGTTGTTAACTAAATTTGAGTTTCCATGAGATCTATTTTGCGAAAAATCCTTGTACTAAGAATGTGAGATCACAACTGATCTAACATACCTTCCTGGATCGAAGTACTCCACCCCTAGGTCCTCATCCCAGAGAAATATATAGTCATAGATAGAAACGACATCAGGATGAAGGAAACGTTTTGCAAACCACCTGGATAAAAGAATAAAGAACTATGGGTTAAGGACTAGCACTCTTACATTGAAACATATAGGTAACGAAAGTTGGGGAGCAAATAAGTAAAGCTAATATCTAGGCATGTCTCCATATAAGTAACATATTTCCAGAAGAAAACAGAAGCTACTGGACTATCCATAACCAATTGGACTATCCAATACTGTAAATGGCCACTTTTCATCCCATATATTAGACGTAACACATTAACAGTAATATTCTACAAAGTCACAGTTTTACTTATCACCCAGCATCATTCATCAGTCATCACTGACCTTAAGGCTCATGCTTTAAGCAAGACAGCTAAGTATTTCATGCCTCAACAACTAATGTAAAGGCTTCAAGCAAAAGCCAATACACCACTGATACCTAATGACAGTAGAAGATGACAATATTAACTTGTAGGTTACCATTTCGTTTGGTTCTGAGCCACTATATGAATGGCTTTATTACTCCAATCCAAATCCATCCAGCCGTTCATTTTTCCATCATAATGAAAAAGCACAACCGTAAAATTTTCTGCAAGAAACTGAATTCAAAGATATAAGACTAGCCACAAGGCAATGTTATTCATGCATGTTAGGATGAAACATGAGTGTTACCTTCTGAACAATAGTATCAACATTATGCTTCTGTTTAATACCAGCAGCAATTGCAAGCAAGTTATGATGGCTAGAATCATCAACCTGGGAAATCAAACATAATATTTGATGAGCGAAATACATATGTGGGGTTAATGACTATATAACATATTTGGAAAAGGGCTTCCAGATTGTAGCAAGTGAAGTCAAAGAACTTGCTAGCAACACAACATCCAGATGGAGAAAGAAAGAAACAGCTGATAGCAGTGTGACAGCTATAACAGAACTGGCATTTCATAATTGACAATAGAATTAGATGCCTATCCAGTATCTACTACTTTCAGGAGGTGCAAAACAATTGTATTCTGACCTTTTCCCTTGAACGAGACCACAAGGGTTTCAGCTCCAAATCTGTTCGTGCATTTATGATCCCTTGAGGTAATAGCTCCGCTGGCGGTGAATCCTATGTTGAACAATTTAAACCCCTCTAGCATCAATTTAAAAGCTCAAAACACACCAAACAATCAAAATCACTAGAAACATCCAATTACGAGGTTCCAGAGATTCAAGAAAAATAAAATAACACTTCAGCACAGAAAAATAAAAGAAGAGGGTCATTCATGAACCATGTCAAATTATCAATAATTACCTCTGTGCTATCAAATGGATGCCTTTGAGCTTCTATCTGAAAATAAAACCAAGAGAAGAAAGAGGGGGAACTTAGACTGTGAAAAAGTAGTTATAGACACACCCCAAGCAAATACACTCTAATTTGACCAAGTGCGCAAGCAACTGTAAGAGAAAGGTACTTAAAATCAATGTCAAATAAATATTCTAGATGATCAAATAGCAGAAAACTTATCTGAGGCAAGCATAAGATTCAAATTAAATGGTGGTTCAACATGTAAGAGCACATTGATCAGGCTTGCCATATTATTTAAAAGAGCGACTTAGCAAAGAATTCAGGTGCAAGGAGAATTTCACAAAGGGAGCTTTGAAGTGGTCAGGGTTGATTATGATAAGTTAAACAAGTGCATCTGTCAACATACCTCTGTCTGCTGATACTGATAACTCGTAGTTCTGTACACAATGAATAGCATCACTATACACACAACTGCCATAAAGGCTAGTTGTCTCATCCTAAATCCATGCACTCCATGTGGTCCCTACAATACAATTAACATACCAATAATAAGATTTGAATATGGTACTAAAATAATTTGAAATTCCTCCTTGGAACCACACAGAAGTGAAATAGAAGTTGAAGAATGTAAATTGTACCCCATCAGAAAAGACATTCTTCTTCCTGGGCAACCATCTCCATGATTTGAATGTCTTCATAGACATTCAAGCTAAGCTACCTCCTTTTCATAACAAACTGCAATAGAAGGATGAACACAGAAGTTATTATCATTAAGTGTTTGATGATAAGTCGCAGAAAGATGTTATATTCAAATTGGCAGCTGATATAACAGAATTCATAAGTGCAACTCTTCAAATATCAAAAAAGCTTATATCAATTGACTGATGTGATAATTTGCTACAGTCAAGCAGGAATTTTCAGTGGGCATCATATACTACTTATCCCTCTACATATTATTTGGTTAAGGACTCCTACAAACAAACAAAAAATAAGTCCCACATCAAGAAGAAAGAGAAACCCACATATAAGCTCAGTGGGCTATACCTATTAAGATTTGGTTTTAGAATATGGATCTATAGTTGGCCTAAAGTGTGATGGAACTTATCTCTTCCATGATTTTGGCCCATTACCAATAGGAGTTGTAAATAATAGTATTCCTCTAGAACTGTCTAGTTTTAATTTTTCTTTTCTAATGAAATTCACAATTTAAAGTGGTTCTTCAAATCTTTTTCTCTTCAAAATTCCACATGATGGGTAGTCAGAGGTAACATATAATGAACAGTTTGTTTTCCCCTTTGAAGGAGTGCAAGAACTAGAAATTTATCAAGCTAGCTCAGCTAATGTAACACAATCAACTCAACCAAACACTTAGAGGTGATGCTTTATAGCCAATTAATAAATTTGTCCACTAATACGCCCTCTCGCATATAGTATTCACTGGCCTCATATTGTCGATGATATAGTGGTCACTCATAGCTTCTGTTGAAGCATTCCGCTACTGGGAATAAGACCCTAAGGATTCAAACTTATGACCTCTAGGTCCTTACTATAATATCATGTGAAAGAAGTAACTTTAACAAAACTTAAGTTGATGGTTGAAGGCCCACTACATGGTTTTATCCACCAACAGCAAACTTACAAGATCTTAAAATATTGTATCCAGGCCGCTTAAAGGGATAACCAAAAATATGGCTATCATGTAGTGCACCAAGTAGGCCCCCACATTAGCTCCCCTGCTACCTATAGAGATGGTTGATCTCCAACCTGAAACCCCCTCTTTCAATATACTCGTACGTTGGAATTGCTCTCTTATATGGAGGAGTGATGCCATAATAAGATGGATAGTATTAGATGCATAATAACATGGGTGACACCAGCTTCGAATACTCACATGGCCATTGATGAACTAGACCAATTTCACACTTACGCTTCTTCCTGGTCAAAATTGTGATATGCTTACATGCCTCAAAACAAATTTCTCTCTGTTTTCGAACTCTAATTCCCTTGACCTTATCTTATCAAATTACATGTTGAACAATCAATTACATCATGCAATTTGTGACACTATTCAATCCTCAAAATAATCATGGAATTAAATTTAACGAGTCAAATCAATAAACCTTAACAAAAATCATCCAAAGAATAAGCAAGCATTCTCATTTCACATTTAAAATACAATCATGCAACAACTGTGAACTGTGACCAAGTCACACTAGCTCTAGACTAGACCAAACTGGAGAGGCAGAAATGATAAATACCATGATTACAACAAAGATTTTCCTACCAAACTACAATCTTAAAACACTGAACTGAAGCAACAGCAACCCAAAAACAGCAAACAACCCACCACAGAAATCACATAGAAATACACATGCATAGCTACATATACACATATCACACACCTAACATCCAAGACTCGGTCTTTAAAATCTTTTTCTCTTTCCTTGTTCTGCAGAAATCTTGCGAAAGTGACAATCGTACCAAAACCCAGAAAAAAAAATAAATCAAACAATTGCCTCCAAATCCAAGTTTTACCCAGCAATCAAATTCTTATTTTTCTGAGAGGGGAAGAAAAGAAAACACAGAGAGACGTGAAAGTTTTTCTTTCTTAGTGCAAGCTATTAACTAGCCTACTAATCATTTAATCAAACAAATGATCAGTAACGCAACCTATATTCTAAATTCGGAAACATGTTCTTGACCCTTTGCCACTGTGTAGTAGGTCAACTAATTCTTAAAATTCATAACATTAAACCCACACAACACCAAAAAGAAAAAAGGAATTAGAATTGCTACTATTTAGGAAAGTTGGTGAGAACAAATTCAAATACGGAAGCTAGTATTTGACAGCACTGTTTCTAAAATACTGACGCAAAAAATGACCGGAGAAAATTACAGAATTAAGAGCGGATCTTATACAACAAAAATCGAAGCTAAGAAATTCAGTAGTGTAATAGTATTCGATGAAGAAAAGTCAATTAAAAGCCCTCAAAAAACGACAAGCGCCGCTCAAAAAATTCAAAAAATAGCGAAAACGAAACCGAAAAAAAAAAANAAAAAGTGACAAACCTGTATAATCAATCGATGAAGATTAACAATTGAGATATGAGCGGAACTGATGAAGATAGACAAATAGATTATCGGAGCTCCGGCGAGCGAGTGAGGGGGTGATTTTCCGGGACGATTCGACTCGGGCGAGTTAGAATACGATTCGGCGATTCCAAAAGCGAGGAATCTGGAGAGTTAGTTACGAGCTGAGTAGAGATAGAAGGAGGAGAGAGAGAGAGAGAGAGAGAGAGAGAGAGAGGGACAGAGCAGAGCAAAGTGTCGGAAGGGCCTGGTTTTAAGGAGGCTGAGGGTGGTGTGACTGGTGTGGGGGAAACTGAGAAGGGAATATAAGAGGGAGGAGAGGGGGAAGGAACGAACTTGACTCTCAATTTTATTTTATTTTTGTTTTTTTCAATCCGTTTTTTATCAAGCTGTTTGATATATCAGTCGAGTATTGATCAATACTGTGTAAGAAAAAAAAAATGATACCGAGATGTAAGTGTTATTGGGTGAAAAAAAAAAATTCAGATATCAACTTTTAACTTACCAGTATTATTTTATAAATATAGTCCATCTAATATATCAGGCTAATTGATATAATATTTTGTGTTTTAATTTTCTCTTTGTTGCTCTTTTTATGTTTTCTATTTTGGGTTTTGATGCTATCTTCTTCTTCTTTTTTTTTTTTAATAATGGGTGGTTGAGTGGTGTGTTGGGTGGGGGTGTGTTTGCAATTGCATGATGCGTTGGTATTTTGGGCGACGAGTGAGGGCTCGCTTTCTTTGTCTTTCCGCTTCTGTCATTCTTTATTGTTCCTAAGGAGTAGTAGGAGTAGTATTTTTCTACTCTATTGCGCTGCTAGTGGTAGTGTATATGTATGTATGTCAGTATGTGTATACTCTACATATATATACTATTACTATTATTATTACTCTACTAATACTACCAGTCAATTGTAGGACTGACTTGTTGGGAGTATTCTTCTTGAATTGACAAGCAAACAACGTCATGTGCACACAAAACAACAAAAGAAACAAACAAATAACGGAAAGGAGACTAGTAAGTATTATGGATCAATTCATCTACGCAAATACTACCCCTAAAAGTACTAGTATAGTCCATCAACCAAAGCAACTATTTTCTACTCCATAGGAAGAGTATTGAACATGTGGATTTATAAGAATTTGGTTAAGTGGATTCCACCTATATGCATCGTTATGTCATATTCCCTCCATTCCATATTTAGAATTAATGGTTAAAGTTTTTCATTTTTGATATCAAAAAGTTAAACGTAATCAAAAATATGGGACGGGTACAGTGTTATTAAGGTTTTGTTTGTCTTCAACTTATTTTTAAGTCAACAAAATCAGTAAAGATTAACAAAAATCAGTAAAGATCAATAAAATTCAGTAAAATCAGCAAAAATCAACAAAAATCGGACAAAATCAACAAAGTTGCTCTCTGCCGAATCTAACGAATCACAAAAATCAATGAAAATCAACAAAAATCAGTAAAATTAACAAAGATTAACGAAACTCAATAAAAATTAATAATCAACAATAAATATCAACAAAAATAACATGAAAAGAACAAAGCTTAAATGTTAGTGACTCTAACAATTACACATGGCTCACATGGTAAGGAGCTCACATTTGTTCTAAGGTATGGAGTTCACTAGTTCAGTCCTTGTGAATGAGCAAAAAGGCATCGAGGAGCTATATAATTTATGCTAGTCGAGAACTAAATTAGATGATTAATAGCTGATAAGGAGTATACCTTGTCCCTTCAAATTTCAAAAAAAAAAAATAATGAAAAAAAAATAGAGTTTACATTTCCTAAAAATCAAGAACTAATTAATTAGATACATGTGGATCCTAGTTATAACTCGAAGTCCTTACAAATGAGTATCTCCACAATGTCCGACTCATCACTTAGGTGGTCGACGTCCTCATTCTGTTGTAGTCTTCCAATATGAGTCTAGTGACGCATAATGCCCTCATCTTTACCAAAGACACCATACTTGCCCCTAAACTGCACATTTACAGGCATGAAAAAATTGCTACGATAATTACAATTACTACTACTTGATAGATTTGGAAACTTTTGTTAGTTTTTTTTTTTTTTTTTTCACAACCAAGGGTATCCACCGTCGACAACAGTGAGTATTCCCCGCGCTGGCTTGTAGGCACCTCAAAGGGTGGGACAACTGGCCAAGGGATAGATTTGGAAACTTTTGTTAGTTGACTCCATTCACTTCTTCATTATTATTCATTTTTCAACTTCTTTTTATTTTTTTGTATTACCGAGGAGGTACTTCTTTAACCTTGAACCCTTAGTCATAAATAAGGTATAACTTTTTCAAAAACTAGTAAACCAAACACTTTTCATTTACTTCAATTTGATTTTACGTATTTAAATCATCACTCAAAGACATAGCCATAAAACTCCTGGGGGTCGTGGCTGAATGGTAACCATCGGGTTAAAGGGCTTTGCCGATGTTGACCAAAGGTATGGGGTTCGAGCCCTACTTGAAGCATCCCCTTTCCCTTTGGTCTGCCTTAGTGTATGGTATTATTGAAACCTCCCACGACTTGCCTCTCATACAATGGCCCAAAAATGGATAGATATGGACCGATGCGAGCTTTCAGTTATAAGCCTTTTGCCAAAAACATAGCCGCAGCGGTTTAAACTTTTGTTTCTCAAAATCTCCAAGATAATAAGGTTTGAATGCCATCGTTGAACCAGACTTGCTGGAGTAGCTTAATTTAAGCCAACTCAGTCACTTTACTTGCACTCGAATCGATTTCATCCAGCCAATAATATGGAGTACTACATACTAGTGTATTTTGTATAATGAAATGTCCAGGTGTCGGTCTTAGCTAACCAGAAATTCCTACGAATTGAAGTGATAGTTTTATAAAAAAAAAATGCATTGAGTTTTACGAGGGTCAAATTTGGTGACTAGTACACGTTTCATATACTGTATATGATTAAGGAATATTAGTATCATAAACCCAAACAAAACACAATGCTTACTATAATGTGGACCTCGATCCAAAGGATATTTATATTTGTTTACTCATTACACTTTAGAGATTTACACCATGCTTGTCAGGATTTTTAATTAATAACAAATTAGTAGATTTAACAACCTAGATTAGTGAGAAAGCTAAGATTAGTAAATTGAATAGATAAGTGGTCACACCATAATCTGGATTATAATGCCAGATTGATATTAAAAAAATAGCCTATATATCATACTGTTATTACTATAAATCTAATGACAATAAAGTACTTCAAAAACAGTGACTTGATGGTACACATTTCCTAAAAACTGATTTTCAAACTTTATTTCAATTTTAAGCATTGATATTTCAAAATTGAAAAACAAATAATTACACTATAAAGTCATCAATGATTTTAAAGTTGGCTAATCGATATGTACACAGGTTACCATTTTATAATACTTTGTCGTCTTCAAATATTTCTAAATACCATTGCGGGGTGTCTGGTAAATGGGAATGAGAATATGAGGGATTTGAAGTGGGAGTTTGGTGGTGGGAAATTTGATGGGAGTTCAAGCTTGTTGCTAATTTTGCAATAGGAATTGCAATATTTTATTGCTAATTTAGCAACAAATTTTTTAGTTTTTTTTTTTTTAATCTACGGAATTTTATTGCTAAGAAATTTTATAACCTTTTTGTTGTTTAAAAACTGACTTTTTTTTTTGGTAGTGTTAGTAATGTATCTTATATTAATAGCAATAAGTTAGAAGCATGAACAAAGTGAAAAAGGGAATAGTTAGATCAATAGAGATACCATAGCCAAGAGTGTACTTGATTGAGTATTCAAGTTCAAGCTTTAACACTCAAACTTACTATATGGAATTGAACTCTGTATTTTCTAATTATAAAATATCAAGCAAATTAATTTAGCAACTTTCAGCATTATACAAGATATTAAAGAGTTTAATTTTGTTTATAAGATATACTTAATGCATGAACTAAATTCCTATTGGAATCAGCTTAACTATAGTTAATTAGCGGAGTAGGATCTCTTCAATATAATAATAGACCTATTTGTTGAGTAAGTAATTCTTATGAAAGAGATAGATAATTAAGTAGCTAACCCACTAACTGGTAATAAGCTGCATAATCCCAACAAATGATTACATATTACTACTATCATACAAAGCAGGTATTTGATTGTTTATTGATAATGACATCTAAACAACTACTACCGATAAATTGACCGCATTTTATTTTGTTGAATAATAAGAAAACTTTAAAAGGTTGGAAAAAAAAATTCAACATAAAATATCATATCAGTCCGTCTCATATATGAGGCGCATAGTACTGGTGATTTATAAAATGGTATTTGTGATCGAAAAATTGGTACTGACGATTCAAAAACTAGTATCACTTTTTCCTCACTTAGTACCACTTCGGTACTGATTTTTGCTTGCACAGTACCGCTTTTTATTTGTCCAATACTTGCCTAATATATCAGGCGACCTGATAAGAGATGGACTGAACAACATAAATCCTTTCCATCAAAAGAACAAGATTGATATTGGATGAGTTCTCCATCTTTTTATTCCTCAATATATTGCGCTACGATACTTTGTGCAGGCTAGTTTATTATTTTTAATATTATTATTATTATTCTTTTATTAAAAAAAAATATATCAACTTATCTAGATGCTGGATTTAAAGTGAACTACTTTGAAAAGTTCTAAGCAATTATGGGATTTGGTGATAAAAATTCAGAAGGTCTCTAATCAATTAAAATCAATAATAACTTGAATTTGCAACTGCCCATAAAGAATAACTTTTGATGCTCAATATTAGGTAGCAATTTACTTGCTAGTGCTACATGGAGTAATATTTTTGTAGTGTCCTTAGTTAGTTTAATACTAGTCTACTTGACAGAGACATAAATTTGTTTAATAACAAATCACTTTTGGCAATCACTTTTGACTTGTATCTCGACCAAACATTTGAACAAACACATTTAAGCAACAAAACAATGAAAACCACGTTTGCAAGATGACTTGACATTTGCTTTTTCCTCAATCGCAAAACAAATTTAATTTCATTTATCCATCAAAATCTATAGTAAATGAATAAAACTGCGTGATGGAAAAAGCAAGTTGAACAAATTAAATTGAATTAAATACTTAAAATTAAATTGAAGTAGAAACGGAATGGTAACAATGAACCAAGTTCATGCTGGACGTTGCACTGTATGTTATCACTTGTAAATTTAACAATGTCAAGATCTTAACTGAAAAATAGCCAATATCTTATTTTAGGATGTCAAGGAAAAATAGTCCCTTTTATAAAATTACGAGTAATCCATTATAAATTACATGTCCAAATTGTCCAATGTTCAAGTGAGATGACTTAACATCTCCCAATCTCAGAGACTAGATCTTCTTCTTTCTTGCACTTTTCTTACGAGCCTTTTCATGAAAACCAACATCTACCACTTCAATAAACCCTCGGATTTCTCATTTCTTGATGTAACAA
The DNA here is from genome assembly GCA_030267885.1 of Mesembryanthemum crystallinum. Lineage (NCBI taxonomy): Eukaryota > Viridiplantae > Streptophyta > Magnoliopsida > Caryophyllales > Aizoaceae > Mesembryanthemum > Mesembryanthemum crystallinum. The sequence goes on from BSSO01003864.1 coordinate 13,679, forward strand.
TATCGGAAAGAACTCATCAATTTTGCAAACTTTAAAAAAAGAAATTCTTTTGATTTAATGACTACTATTTTTTTATTTTATTTTTTTTGTTTTTTATGTTTTTACCATGATAAACAAATTTATCAAATAATAAAGTATACAGTTTTACCTTCTTTCTCAATTAAACAAATTTATTTCTTTTGCCCTTCCATCGATCTTTTGCTTTCTTGTAAGCTTCCACCTAAACTCAACCAAGCCATTGAGCATGCTATATATGCCTATAGCAACTAATAGACGACTCTAATTAAACAATTCCATTTCTTGCGGATCCAAATTTCAATTTTTATTTTACTTTAAGATGGCATTATTTCATTGCATGCTTTGATTGGTATATTCTGTTTATATTTTTTTTATTGGTGCAATATTCTATTTATATATTGAATTTGGGACATTAACAAAATCTAGATCTAGTATGAAGTACATCATTAACCAAACTAGTTAGAGATTTGTTACAAAATGATTGCTTGCACTATTTGGTAATCTATTTTAATTAATAAAATAAATGTTCTGTTTTGGAGTAGATAAACTAGACAAGTGGGTGTTTGCCATTTCGTGCATCAAATATTCTCTTACAAATCAAAGCTTGCTTCTCCAAGTCAACATAGTTTATGCACAAGTTATGCAAATCTATTAATCTATTAATCTATATTAAAACACAGCAACTCCTTGTCACGTGTCGTCCATAAACTAGTCCGCCAACTTAACTGCCAAGTAAGATATTAGTAAAAAAATAAATTCATATGAATTACTCCAAATAAATTTATCTAATTAATTTGTCTAACTCATTAATGACAATTAAAATAAATTATTACTTCATATGTTACAATAATAACTACTCTTTGTTTTAATATTTCCTAATATTTTTTGTTGAAATTTTGTATCATTTTTATATCTTTTTCTTCATATTATATGTAATCATCTTTTCAAATATTCAATGATTTTTTGTGGGGAACCCCTTATAAAATGGACCTTTTGGAAAAATCCCCTTATAAAATTTTTATTGTGGAGGAACCCCTTATAAAAACAAAACGCTATGACAAACATCCCCTAATTCATTTTTCGGCCAATTTAAATAAAAATTTTACCAATCTACCCTCATAAGGGGGTTCCACACAGATTTTTTTTTTATAAGGGAGTTTTTCCAAAAAGTTCATTTTTAAAATGCTTGAGTACACTGTAAGTTTCAAACACATGTTTATAATTGGTGAAAAATACTTTTTAATGTGCAATTAAATAATTTGTATTATTTAATACTAAATAATTAGTATATAGTCCAATAAAAATGAAAACCATTTCTATGGGGAAAAAAAATTAAATATCATAAGATAATGACACTTATGTAATATTCCGTGCATCGCACAGGGAGAAAAACTAGTTATTTACCAAATAACATGAACAGGTGGAATCAAAATCTTTGTAATGATGGTTTAAGTTACCAAACTAAGATTTTATCTGTTTCATTGTAACATACCCTTATTATGAAGGGCTTGTCTTGTTTCATTCTAAACTTTCGAATTGAGTATGTAGGTAGTTGGTTCAATTGTTATAGTGATGAAATAGATAGGTGAGGGCCGGTTCTGAGGGTAGGCTAGGTGATGCGACGACCTAGATCCCACAATTTAAAGGGCCCCAACAATATGATATTTATTGGCCTTGACTCATTGCAATTTATAATATTTTTGTGAAATTGAATTAGTGTTATAATTCTTTGAGTAGAGCGTTAGCCAAGTAGTATACACCTGCTAATGAATTTTGTAAATAAGTCTCGATAATTTTTTATTTTATTTTGGTAATACAGTGAAACCCATATATATTTTGTCCCAAAATCCATAAAATGTTAAGACCAATTTTTGG
>BSSO01003865.1:0-15566 GCA_030267885.1 Mesembryanthemum crystallinum
ATGATAAAAACGGTTACGACACCTAAAGCACCACGTGCATGCAGTAATGCGGGGACGCCTTCCTCCCTCCCCCCGAGGGAGGGGAATCGATCCCGGGTCCCACAATGATGAAGTTTTCACCCATATTTCAAATCTAAAAAATTTCGAAAAATAATTCCCATTTCTTGGGCTAACAATTATTTATTTATTTATTTTATTATTATTTTTATTTTTTTATTTTTATTTTTTTTTTGGTGTTGAATACAGATACACTTGGATCAGAACTCAAGTGATTATGATTTTTTTTCCCCTTCAATTCCTTGTATAGAAATGTAAAACTAGGTTTCACTATAATTTTTCATATTTTTTTTTTTTTTAGTTAAATGAACAAATGACAAGCTCAAGTCTAATTCTTATGTAATTTTTCAGCCATTTTTTATGATTTCAGGTAACCAAAAACTTGGGATTTGTACATTTTGGTGGGAAATTTAATTTTTCCAAATTTTCCCACCCAATCAATAAAATAAGATTGAACTCTCATATTATTGCCTTAATTAAGCTTAATCAAGCCTAATCAATTTCCAGATTCATTGCTTAATCAGATTCTTGCCTTAATCATGTTGAAACAAGTATAATTAAGGTTCTAATGATTTACTTAATCATATTATTGTATTAATCAATTTTAATCTATTTCCAATGTCATTATCACCAATAAATCAAAACTTCACTTTGTAGGGTATTTTGGTAACTTTGCGTCGTCAAAATTTCCAATATGAATAGTCGTGGACAGCGGCTCCCCGGGAGATTTAGCGCCCCACAAAGGATTGGATGGATGGTGCGTGCATACGATGGACCGCTAACGGGTCGTGTTTGCATGGTGTCTTGATTGGTTTTATGATTTGAAATGTCGTAACCTCGTTTATCATGTTTTGTTCGGTTATTAGTCGGGGGATTATGCTTAAGACGACGCCACCATATTTTAGGTAATATGGAACCGCTGAATAAAGGGCTTGAACATGAGTATCTAGAAAGAGATATCATGAACAAGTCGCCTTTGTGCCCCATTCCCGGATGGGGAAGAACTTTTTAGGCTCAATGGGAGAGTCGAGTTCGGGAGTGTGAAGTATATTCAAATGGATCAAAAGTTTTGTCATTGTATTAACACGATGCTCAACATTTCAGCCCGATTTCTAGTTTATGTCTAGGTGATTTATGCGAGTAATTGATAGCCAAGTGATCATGAGATTCATTTCATGCTCGATTTATTTAAATCTCAAGACAAGTAATTCATGCCAACGAATAACATGATGAATATTATCTAAGAGTTAATCATGATAATAAACATGTTATGCCAAAATGGAAAAGAAATAAAAAAAAAAAGGATGGAAAAGAGATCGTCACCAAAGTAGTGTACCCTCGGGATAGCTCATTGGATTAGAACACCTTTTGCTTGAATATGATCGTGGCAAGATCTCGATACTCGGTGGATGTAAAGTGGGTGCTTGAGTGGTGTTTGATTTTGTGGTGCTTGAATGATTTGTGATGCTTGAGTGTGTGTTTGATTTTGTGGTGCTTGAGTGTGTTTTGTGGTGCTTGGATGTGTTTTGTGGTGCTTGGATGATTTGTAGTGCTTGGGTTTGTGTTTGGGGTGAATATGGTTGAAGGTGAGTGAAGGTGGAGATGAATTTGGTGGTGTAAGGTCGAAGGAGGAGGGTGGTAGTCTATTTGACTCACTCTCTCTCTATTTAATTGGGCACAATAACCTTGCTTTAGCCTTTAATGATTTTGTGGGAGGTTTTCTCTCATAAAATTTGGCTTTGCTTGATCTTGCTCTCCCAAAAAGTCCTCCTTTTGAATGAAGGGGTTTTAGCACGTATTTATAGGTGATGAAATGCGGAAGGAGACAAGCTGAAACGGGCTAGGGACCATATTTTCCCACCGGTGCTAAGACCCGGTTTGGCGGTGGGGCCCACCGGTTAGCCGGTCTCACCACCGGTTGACCGGTGGGAACTTCGCCGAACCGGTGGCGCCATTTTTCCCGGTCTCACGTTCAGGTACATTTTAAGCACAATTGGGATGCGAGGACCGTTTTTTTAGGTAAAATTTATGATGGAGGTGCTAAGGTTGAGATCTTACCTTTGGTGTTCATCATTTCCAAGTCGGCTATTGTTATCGTCATGGGGTGGGGCGAGGACTTAAGAGACGCTGATTAGGGTGTCTACAATAGTGTCTATAACTTTTACTCCCTCCGTCCCACTATTATGTGGCCATTGTGTGCATATTCTTGTCCCACTATTAGGTGACCATTGTACTATTCCACATTCATAAATATTAAAATAGCTCTACTTTATCTCCACTATCAATTAATTATGATAAAATACAACCCACTCATTCTCTCTCTTAAAAATCCCACTCTCACATTCTAAATAAAAAATTAAAACACTCAAGTACTCCCCCACCCACTCCCATTCTCCTTATTTTTTTTGTGCAAATAGTAGAATGGCCACGTTATACTGGGACGAAGGGAGTATTTAAGAACAGATGGAGTATTTAAGAACGGAGGGAGTATGAAAGAGAGAATTAGGGGCGGATCTATGTGTAAGGTACTGGGGAGATGGGCCCCCAGTTCCATGTGTGCTGCGTTGGGAAAAAAGGAGAGATTAGAGGGGGTGCCCCCAACTTACAATATTTAATGCCCCTTGAACCCTGTCAACTACAATAGGAAAAGATAAGTAACGAAGAGAAAAGTTGATTGGAAATAATGAATCAGAATGTCTTTTTGCTTTGATAAATGTGAACAAGAGAAGGCCTTGACAAAGGCTATGACTCTTGAGATACACAGTATTTTATGTTTATTTAATCTTTAAGTTGTTTTGGAAAACGTGGTTGTCATTTCTTCTTTTGGTTTCGCCATTTTAATCGGGGGGAAGTGAGATACTAGCCTTAACAATTGACATACTCTCTAAAATTCAATTTGGTGATTCTGAAAAAGGTTTTGGATCATTTGTCGTTTATTTGTTCTCTCAGTTATTTATTCTTGGCCATTAAAATGAATTACTCACTCTTTATTTACAATGTTTTTTCTTTTTGTTCTTCTCACTAAAACCTTTACACTATCTAATAATAACTTATATATTACACAAATAGATATTCTCTCTGTCATAATATATTTGTTAGGTTAGACTTTTGCCCGGTATTCAATGAGAAACTTTGATTGTTGTTTTCTCTTAAAAAAATATATATAAGTTGTAATCTTAGGATAGTATATCAATTTCACTATATGTCATTTAACATACTCCCTCCGTCCCGCCCACACGTTACCAAACCATCAAATAATTTGTCCCACCCACACGTTACCAAACCAAATAAATTCTCATAACCTCCCTATAATACCCCTCCACTATCTAAAAATACAATATAAAAAACCCACTTTCTCTCTCCAATCACTCTCTCTCTTCTTATTTTATTTCTCTCTCACATTATGATATTTTTATTCATATTCTGATTTTGTACTTCTCTCACATACAATATCTATCTCTATTTTTTTTTTCTCTCTCTCAATAATTTCCATTTCTGTTTTTTTATTCACTCTCCTTGTCTCACATAATTTCCCTTTTTTAATTTTTTTCCTCCTCACCCACTCAATTTATTACCGTTGAACTCTCTCTCTCTCTCTTTCTCGGTGATTCTAGAGAATTCCTATTGCTTCCTTCATTTAAAAGCCCAAAACCCTAACCCCATTATCTTCTCCTCTCATTTTACCAGTTGAATCTCTCTCTCTCAGAAAACCCAAAAACAATCAAGAAACCACCACATTTGAGAGGTTCAAACACGTTAATCACACAGAAAAACAACAAAAAAATCGATTATCAAGTTCGTTAGATCCACTGAAACATTAAATTTCATCAACAAATTAATCATGGAGAAACCCGAATCTGTGGCCACTTCTAAGGATCTTGGGTCTGATTCGGATACATCCGGTCAATGGAAGCCTCACTCCCAAACGTCTTCTGAGATCTGGGAGGCCAACTTTTTGTTTGCCAAAAAACGGCCCATGGTCGTTGAAGATAGCGAGGATGAGGTAGATCCGGACGAAATCACCTCGGAAATGAAGAAAAGAAGGCGGAAGCGGTTCTTCCGACGGCCGATAAGAGATGATGATGGAGCAAACGTTGTTTTGGGGGGTGGAACCAATGTTTCACCCCCTAAAAAATCTGATGTTGATGTCAAAAATTGTTTGGAGGAGGAGACCAAAGTTAACTCCACCAAAAGCCCGAATATTGGAAAGCCAAGTTTGAAATTTTGGCAAGACATGATGCGGATCTTTGATCCCAAGGTAAAATGCTGTTTCTTTGTTTTCTTTAGTTTTCTTTTTCTCTCTTTTTTTTTTTTTTTTAAGGAGGATGGGATATTATGTTGGAGTTGGATGGTTGGTTGAGTTTGGTGGATTATGCTGTTATGATGATGAGATCTGTGATTTTGAGTTGTAGTTGATGATTTGCATGTTCGTTTATGAGATATGGGAGGTTCGGTTGGAGTTGTTAATTTTCATTTTTGTTTCATGCTCTGTTATTGATTTTGGTTTCAAAATAATTAATTTCGACAAAAATTTGTCACGAAATTGAGTTACCACCATGAATGTCTCATTTTAATCGTAAAGTAGAGTCTGATCTTTAAAAATAAAGCATGACAAGTCCAGATCCAGTGTTATTGTTCATGTTGTCAGTTGGTTCTGTTGAGTGTCTGTTTATTTTCCCACGCTAACAAATTGTTCACCTTAATTTGGGACAAATGAACTGATTTTTACAACAACAAAAAAAAAAATGGTCACTTTGATTTTCTGGTATTTTCCCACGAATTGTAACTGTTGGTGTTAGACGGCTAACCAACACACATAAGAAAACCTAATTGGCACCCTAGTTGTAATTGTTTTCACTTACCCTAATGGTCAAACATAAATGGGATTAATTAAGAGGAATTTGAGTGGTTAATTAATCATATTAATTGGGTTAATTAACCTAATTGGGTTTAATTATGTTGAAAGAACTCAATTGGGCCTAAGTAAATTGGACTTAACCTAATTGGGGTTGGTCTAATTCGAATTAACCTAATTGGGTCTAATTAATTAGACTTAACCAATTTGGGCTTAAGTAAATGGACTTAAGTAACCCGATTGGGCTTAATTAATTGGATAGTAATTTATTGCACCTAATTAACTTAGTTGGATTTAATTAATTGGACTTAGTTAACTTAATTGGACTTCAGTAACCTAATTGGACATAATTAATTGGACTTAAGTAACCTAATTGGAATTAGTCTTAATTGGACTTAATTAACAAATTTAGACTTAAGTAATTAGACTTAGTTAATTTAATTGGAATTATTTTAATTATCTTGATCAATTTATCCAATAAGGTTAATTTCCCACACCTAATCTATTTTTTCTTTTCATATGTTGATGTAATGAAGTGAACCTAATCTATTCTTTCTTTTTATATGTTCATGTAATGTTGCTGTTGCTGTTGGTATCTTTAAAGCGGATGCGAAATCACCCTAAGGAGTAACTTGGTTGGTTGTGAGACTCACTTATGAATGTGTAGTTGGAGGCTAAGTGACTTATTGCCACCCCACATTCATGAGTTGGAGGCTCTTTTTGCTTAATGATGAAAATTTACTGAAAGCATGTGTTAATGTAAGACTTAGTGTATGCTGGTATGCTGCCACTATTTGTGGAGTTTTGTTTGGAGGCTAACTGACTTAGGGCAGTTATTGCCACCCATTTCTCAAATGAATAGGAGGCAGTTTGTAGGGGTTCAATGATGACATTTTTCTGAGAACTAAGTGAATAAGTCAATAGAGTGAGCACGTTAGACTAAAATGATGTAAATAAACATATTTTCATGATACACACTAGCAAACATGGATTCATGTACATGTAATAGAGTTTGTAGCTAAGCATAGACTTGGAGGACAAACAACAAAATAAAACATTACATTTGATCTTCACAAAAACTTCCTTTTGCACTTCTAAGTTCAGAATGAAGAGTATGTTACCCAAAATGTATCTTCATTTGTGAATTACGAATTTCTGGTCACTTTCTGCCTTGTCGTAGCCTTCACTAAGTGTTTATGCTTCTGGTTGGTATTCACCCCAATCCATGAAGTCACAATCTTTCATACCCCATGTTTCTAATGCTACGTCATCATATACCATAGGTTCTAATTCTTCTTCTGCTTGCCTTGATGTAGAAGCCCCCATTTCCCCATTTACTAGCCATTCTTCAGCCGCCCTAACTGATTCTATTTCTGCCTCAAGCACAGTAGGCAGAATTCCTTGTCTATACAAGGCATCTTTTTTAATGTGTGGAATTTTGTACTTGTTAGTACCCTTCACCTTAATTATCTCTCCCATCACACTATGTAAACTTAGCCACACTTTGTTTAGTGTATAAGGATCCATGTCTTCATAAGCTTGTGTGACTGCATTCACTAAGTCGATAACTTTAACCGGGGCTGATTTGTCTTGTGCTGACTCTATTGCCCTAAAAAAACCCAAGTCTAGGACATTTAAATCTGGTGAGTTGGCTGGTTGGCACACCAATTGTATGTCCCAACCATCTGATGTGGCAGCTTCCACCCATGCTTCATCAGTTACACTGACATGTGGCCTTGCATTGTCTTGTTGCACCCAAATGGTCGCTCTTTCCCCTTCCGGCCACTTGGCCTTGATAGCTGGTAGGAGTTTCTCAATTAGGCTACTTCTCATGACTTGCTTTGTGACTGATGCCACTGCCTTCAAAATCAATTCACCCTTCTTTCTGTTCTTTGATGATCTCTTTGCTGGTTCTGTTATTGTGAATGGAAATATTCCCAACTTTCCATCAAAAATACACACACCATCTTCATTGTACCTTGGTCTAGCTACAGCTGCTAGGAACATGACTTTTGCAATAAACCTCTTGCTCTGTACAGCTCTATGAGGTTCTAGTTCAGTAGGGTCTAAGTAGTAGTGTTGTGTTTCTTTTGTCATGTAGAACCATTTTTCATCTATGTGTATACAATCATAAAATGGCTCAAAAGTTGGGTTCAGTGTAATGTGATCATACCTAAGTTTAGACAAACACCAAGCCAATCTTTTGTTAATACCATCAGTAGTTAAGCTTGGTTTCACAGCATTTGAGTGAGACTTTATCACTCCTTTCTTCACTAACCTATGAGCTGTACTCTTAGATATATCCAAAATCAAAGCTACTGCCCTTATGTTCCTCCTACTGTGACATGGTAGAATGCTCAATTTGGACAGGTCTAAATTTTTCACTTTGCTACTTACACTACTACCAGCATACCTTAGTCTTACATTAACGGGCTGTGATGACTCGATTTGTTGCTTTGCTACGTGCCATATCTTCCCAATGGTACGTCTATCGCAATCGAAGTCTGATGCCACCCAACTCTGTGCTCCTTTTGTTAACTTCCCATTGCTGTAATGAGTGAGTAGAGCTTGAACAATCAATGTTCTTTCGACGTTGGACATTTTCATTTGCTTGTTGGGGCGAACTCGTTTCTGGCCAACCACAACTGTATCAGGTATGTCTTCTAACTCATTCACTTGTTCTGCTTCTTCTTCTTCTTCTTCTTCTTCTTCCTCACTATCAGAAAATTCTGGTAGTAAATCCCATTCACCTTCTAACTCCTCATATATCTCTTGTTGCAAGGCCAATTCTATCAATATGTCTTCATTATACAAGGTCTCAAATTCTTCCATGTCCAAGGTGGAGGTGGTTTTCTACAGGAGGTGTTGGAGAAATTGAAGAGAGAGAAAGTATAGATGATCTCTGATGTACTTAGATTTTTTTTGGGTTCCTTTGCTGTGTTNTGGGTTCCTTTGCTGTTATAGCCTTCAACATAGGCCGAAGTGTAAAATTTAAAGTTTGCTCATTTTGAAATTTTTTACTGTTCACCAACTTGTCAATTTAAATTTTTGGCAAACATTTCAAAGTTCCCACCAGAAATTTGATGGGTTCTTTGATTGAATCTGATGCATACACAGTTGATGAATAAAAAAGGACACTCACCACCCCAACTTCTCTCTCCTTCACGTGGGTTCAACAGTCCCACTTGATTAAACCAAATAAACAAATTATACCACTCACAGTGTAATAAAGCCTTAAAATGAAGGGTATAACTGGAACTTTTAACCCATTGAAACTTACATTAAACTCCGCACCCAAACTGGTTTGGTAACGTGTGGGCGGGACGGAGGGAGTAGTTTTTATGCAATTAAAGGTCAAAGTTTGTAAAGTCAAAGTTTAGTAACTTTACAAACAAAATAGGACAGAGGGAGCATAACAGATTGAACCCTAACAACTTGTAAACTGAAATTGCAGGTTTGCGCCGTTCCTTAGCCCCCACCAAAAAAAAAATCTATTATTTTCCCGTCCGATGTTGGATTCTATAACCTATATGCTGCATTCAAATAGTTTAATAGGGTTAGATCTGCATTTGCAAATGGATCGATTCTAAAGAGGAAAAAAAAAAAGTATAATTTGTGGCTCACTTTTATCGACATTATACTTTTTAAAATTTTATTTTATAGTTCGTTAATTATATAGTGTCCCCAGTAGAATTTTTTTCTGGATCCATCACTAGAGAGAATCATGTATAAACATAGTCACTCCAATAAAATGCATTTGAAATGGTATTATAGAATTTTTAAGGCTTCATGGATACGTCGGTTACTTTGTTAAAAATTCAGGGTAAACCACATACACACTTGAAGAACAGGTAAAGTCAAAGTAAAGTCAAAGTTGAGGGGTTTAGAAAATTTACGGAAAAAAACAATAAAAAAAACTTACGAGTTTTGAACTTGGAAGCTCGTTTTGAAGTTGAACCGGGTTGAGTGTAGGAACCACACACATCACTGACCAGTCTGTTGCCGGAGTTGCTCGGATCAGTCGGTGCTCGAACATGGCGGCTGTTCTCTCTCTACATTGCTTCCAGACACCGTATTCGGCCATTTCTATTCCCCCCATAAACCCTACTCCTCTTCTCACCAGATCCCCCAATCGGGTCAGAATCCAACGCCACAGCAGCTGCTCCAACTGTTCCTCATCACTTTCTGCGGTAAGTTGACTAAATTCTGTACACAAAAGAGATTCAATGTTATATAAAAGTACCCAATTCACCATATAGTCCTTGTACAACTCATTAGAGGATGGTGTTTATTCTGTGTGGTGAACTGGGTACAAGGTTATGTGTTCGGATTTGTAATGTTTCTGGGTTTCCGCAAATGGGTTAGCTGTAAAAATTGCATTTGCAGAGTGATGAAATTCAGCCCAGATTGTCCCCAGTCGTCAAAAGAATTGACGATAGTCTTGATTGCAGCACTTCAGGGTCAGGGCCAGAGCCGGAGCCGGAGCCGGAACCAGAGGAGGGCGAAGTGGACAATGTAGGCGTTAAGGCTGCATTATCAATGCTCAAGTTCTATAAGAGTACGTATCCGAAATTATTCATATTGATTTAGTAATTATGATGATTTCGATTACCTTGGAATTTTCATATCTATGTGAATAGAGTATAATTGATTACATACTTCAAGGTAATCGCAATTGTTCAAAGTCCAACTAAGCTAAACATCGTTAGCTAACTATATGTTGGTGTTTACTTGGGTCTAATAATTAATGCAATGTAATGAACATTATATATCTATACAAATCCTCATGGTAACTCATAGAATTTGTAGTTGTTAAGTTGATTGTAAACATCATTACTTCTTTTTCTCATGTAATGATGATTAAATTGGTTAAACTTGAGTAATGGTGATTACATTGACTAGTGTAATCAATTACAACCTCCTTATATCACTTCCTTTTGGGATATGAACATAGCCTTAGAATCCAAACATGATAATATCCTAACTATGTGAAGTAAATTATTATTATTGCTTAGAATAGCATTAGAGTATATCATGGTTGTCGACCTACTCTAAAAGTGGGATTGGTGCAAATTTTTGGCAGGGGAGATATCACCTTTGTTGCCAAGTAGTTGCCGTTATGTGCCAACGTGCAGTGAGTACTCAATGATTGCTTACAAGAAATATGGAGTTGTAAAGGGAACTGTCTTGACTGCTTGGCGGCTTTGTCGTTGCAATCCTCTTGGTAAATCTTTATTAGTTTGTTTAATTATTATTCAATTCTTTCTGTTATATTCATTGTCAAGTGTGTGTGCTTTTATCAATATGGGCTTATAATAGCTGTGGATCTATGTGATTGTTTTGATATGTGAGTTCCAGCATGATTCTTGTGCTACAGTATCAATGTGCTTCTTTCCAACTTGTAGTATGGCCATATGAGTATTGACAACTAATATGGCTGGTGTTATACCTTGATGCATTCCAAGAACTTATCTATGTTTTCCGAATCTGCTCATTTGTGTTGTAATGTAATGTGCCTTACCTTCTGTCCTTCATTGTGCACTGAACTTAGTTTGTGTAGTAGGATAAATAACTGAAACTAAGTTCTATCGTTGCATCTTAGTGCAATGAAAATGTTGAAATGGAAAATCTGATTGTTCTGATGCATTTTCAGGTGGGTCAGGCTTTGATCCCCCACGATGGTTTGGTGAAGAAAGTGCTCTGGAAGAGTAAGATCTCTGATTGTCTTTTCCTGCAATGTATAGGTATTGTTTTATATTCTCCCTATGAATAGCTTGATGACTTTATTGAGCTTTGCAATCCAGTTGTTATGAAACCAAGCAAATTTTGGCCACTTGACAAGTTTTATGCTGCTATTGGCAATCTGAAGCAACCATCCCCTAACTGATTCAGCGATGATTGCCAAAAAAGGAAGAAGTAAATTGTAATATATTATGTAATAAACACACAAAGATAAAATTCAGTCTTTGCAAATGTATAATAAGCACAAAGATATACATAACAGCTGATAGTACGTAATTTGGCCAGATGGCCCAGATGCCAACTTTAACTGTAGGAGAGCTCAAGCTAACACAACTAGTGTTTGTTGATGACCTTCTCATATTTGCTACGGATGATAGGATTTCTGTGAAGATAGTTTTGACTTGTTTCTTGAAGGGGTGAGCATCAGGAGAGACCGTTTCTTATTTTGCGCCGAAGCAGAGTGATATTATTTTTCAGGAGCTCAGGCTTCAATAAGGATTATTTCCCCCCCGTTTTTCATTTTTTATCTTCTCTATTTACGTGTCCCTATGCTTGCTCATAAATTTTTTTTATAATCAGGGCATGCCTTTGATTAACAAAAAGTACTGAATGAATGCATTATATGCTGCTACTTTTTGATGTTGTGCTAGATAGTAAGGCTTTTGTCTTCTTTGGGTAATAGCTAATCTGTGATATCCACATACTTTGTTGCCTGCTTCATTTTATTTTCCCTCTTTCCCCCTTCTGTCTACATAAATTGTCAAACTTGCTGACAATATGTGTCACTGGGTTAGGAGACTGGGATGTTAATTAATTTCTTGGGCAATTATTAGGCTAAAGTCTCAATGACAGGATTAGGCATTTATGCATGAGCATCAGGAGTAACTAGAAACCTAAATCCACGTCATAAGCTTGGACGTTTATCTATCCCTTTATTGTTATATTTTATTTGTTATTTTCAGTTTATTATCTAATTATTATTTTCCTTAATTTAGGGTAATTGTTAGAGTTGTTATTGAGTTGACATAATTAGAAAATTTCATAACTTGGAGCCCAAGGAGTTTGTTTTAGGCTAGTTTCCTAATTATGGTAGTTTCTTTTTACTAGTAGGTCCCTAAATGTTATTCTAGTTGTATTAGGAAAGATTGAGGCTTATAATTCCCTATTTAAAGGGCCGATGATCAATGAGAAAGAGAAGCTAGATTTTGTGAACTTGTGAATTACTCATACTTTGAGCTTAAATCTCGTTGGTGAGCTTAAATCTCGTCTTTGGTGACGTTAACCTTTGGTGGTTGGCTCTCTTGGTCTTGATCTTTGATGATCGTGATTGAAAGTTATCAACTTAATTAAATTAGCTATATAAATATGAGTTCTCGAACAAGGAATAATAAAAGAATACATTCTCAAAATTGAATTATAATTGAAGATCACCATAGTGCTCAAACAAACAGAGAATTAAAGCTCACCAAAGAACAATAAAACTCAAAGAGATTAATATTCACCAAAGAAGATTAAAACTCAAAGACATTAATATTCAGCAAAGAAGATTAAAACTCAAAGTATGATTAACTCATGACTTCACAAAATCTGGCTTCCCTTTTCTCATTGATCATCATCCCTTTAAATAGGGAATTACAAGCCTCAATCTTTCCTAATACAACTAGAATAACAATTAAGAAACTACTTGTAAAAAGAAACTAACATAATTAGGAAACTAGGCTAAAACTAACTCCCTGGGCTCCAAGTTAACTTTCCTAATTATGACAACTCTAACAATTACCCTAAATTAAGGAAAATAATAATTAGCTAATAAACTGAAAATAACAAATAAAATATAACAATAAAGGGATAGATAAACGTCCAAACTTATGACGTGGATTTGGGTTTCCAGTTACTCCTGATGCTCATGCATCAGCACTTCTTATTTGAAGATTGGTATGTTGTTGCCTAATATGCCTATACGTAAACTATGATGATGAACTTGGTATATCAAAATAAAATTGTGGGTTACTTTTATTTAAATCTCATTACTTGAAAGGGATACCTTTTCGGAGGTTGCTGCTTGGGTTGAGGTTTGGCGTTGAAGGTCACTGGAAAAAACGAAGTGCCCGTTTGGCCAAGTTTTCCTCTTTTCCCCCACCTCGTTTATTTTGACTTCTAGGAAGTTGAAATGGGGCTTGAAGCAGAAGATACAATTTAGAGCTTCTACTTCTAGCCTCATCTCAACTTCTATAATGTTAAAATGGAGGAGGATTGTGAAGTGGCTAAGGAGCTTTTTTGGAGAAGCTTGGCGAAATGAGCACTAATACTAAAAGCATACTTTTTCTGCAGGATGAAGATGAATGGGAATGAATTTTTATGCTCCCTCAATGCCCCCTCTTGAACTGCATTTTTCTTGTTTGGTTAGCTTTCCTGCTAAATAAGAGTAATTTGGCTAGATTGGTTATCAAATTTTCAGTTTGTGTTTCTCTCCACAGTGCCAAGTAAGAGAATCATGGTGAACCTGACGTTGTGCTGCTTTCTGAACTTGCTTGCTGCTGGGAAGAGGGAAGTCTAAGTCTACATGCTAGTTGAGAAGAAGGGACTTTGAGATTGTTTCCAATTCAGAGGGCTCTTCTGTTTTCATCACGATGTTATCTAACCACTTCATGGAAGAGTCCCATATCAGAAGGAAGTTTATGGTGGAGTTCAATTTTTATCCTTGTGTTTTTTCTGTTGCGCGGCTGTCGTTGATTTGTTCTTGGTCTGTTTGATGGTGTTCTCCTCATTACTGTTGCTATTGTTCTCAGCTTGTACATAAGTTTGTTATGCGGAAAGGTAATGAATTACAAAAACAAAGATCGATAGACAGGCAACATAAGCCACACAAGGGTTTGAAAGCCTTTTCTCACTTTATACTGGCCACATTGATTCACTTCTCCATGCTAATTGCCATATGCTTGAAAAGTTTCACCATTTAAGCTGTGGCGAACTGGTGTGTGAAAGAACAAGTGAATTTCCATGAAATGAAAAGCGATTGTACGAGCAAGATATTTCTTGTTAATTACGTGTATGTTATGGGCGATGAATTTCGAAAAGTGGTGAATATACATTTTACGGGTGATAAATCTACATAATATTCAAAAAGTGATGAATATGCATGTTATGAGTGATAAATATTTATGCTACGAGGGATAAATATGCACTTTGTGAGTGATGAATTCAGTAGTTCGCATGGTTCGCATATTAAGTCGTTTTTCGCCCAATTTAAATGAAGTTCTAACCGATTTGTCCGCATCGTTTAAGCACATTGTTTATATTAAGCAAACATTAAAGGCTAAGGGCAAAACAGTTAGAATCTCATTTAAACTGGTCGGAAAATGACTTACGCTATGTTCATCGTGGCTTTATTTTTTATAAGGGGGTTCCCTACAATAAAAAATTTATATGGGATTTTTTCCCCAAAACGTCATTTTATGAGAGGTTTCCCCACAAAAAATCCTAAATTTAACAAAAAGTGATACTCCCTTCGTTTCAATATAATATTCATGGTCTAACTTGTGTGGTCTCCAAAACAACACTTTGACCACAAATAATTGCAATTATATAGATTCTAAAACTTATAAAAAGATAATAAATTGAAGCTAATATTTAAGATGAATCCAAAAATTATATTTTTATGCCTTGTTCTCTACAACTTATTTTTATTGATTTCAGCAAAAATCGAGAAAGTCGCTCTCTGCCGAATCTAACGAATCAACAAAAATCAGTAAAATTAACAAAAATCAGTAAAATCAACAAAAATCAACGAAAATCAACAAAAATAAATAATCAACAATAAATATAAACAAAAATAAGTTGAAAAAAACAAAGCCTTACTTTGTACATCATGATACTTTTTTGCAAAGTTAAAGTTTGAAAACTTTGACTCAAAAAGTCAAACCATTAACATTGTATTGAAACGGAGGAAGTATTAGCAAGGAAATTCATAGAACGTAGAGAGTAGGTGATAGGTAGGTGAAATAATATACAGGTTGTACAAGCAAAGAGAGAGGATCCAATGAGTAAGATCAGTACAATCCACTAAGGATATACTTGGCACCCAAAAATTAGGTTTTCACAAAATATTTTATCAGGTGCCTGATATGTCAAGCGAAATATACTGGTAGTTTATAAAACAGTAATGGTAAGTCAAAATTGGTATTGATTATCATAAATTAGTATCACTTTTCCTTTCACCGAGTACACTCCAGTACTGTTTTTGGTTTACATAATACTAGATTTTTGTTAACCCAATACTTGCCTGATATTGATATATCAGGTGGTTTGGTACGAGATCGATTGCTACGTTTTGGGTAAAAACTACATGTTGAAGCTTGTATTTTTTCTCGCGAAAAGACTAGAATAATTGCCAATGACTACAAGGTATGGCTATTATAAATATTAATCTTAACCATTGATCATTGAATTGATTATATAATGTCAACCATATATTTTTTATATCTTGATAAAATATCCTAATAACCTGCTTAATTTAATTATTATTTTATTAATTAAAATATAATTATCTATTAAATAGTTTAGCTTCCATTTTTGTTTTACAAACGATGAAGATACTAAATCAGGAGAAAAATAAAGTGTATTTTGCGTGGAACCCCCTTATATATAGGGTTTTTTGTGAAGTCCTCCCTTATAAAATGTTTTTGGTGGAGAACCACCTTTTAAAAAATTTCCGTCCTGTTAGTCCCCCCTTACTCTCTTTTCCGGCCAAAAAATGGTGTTTTTTCCCCGTTTTTCCCCTCATGTGTGTTTTTTAACCTTTTTTTTTTTCATATTTCCTTTTCCTTTATATTTTTCACCAAAAAATCTTTTCCCCCTCTTATAATTTATGGTCTTTGTGATGATTAAAGAGGGGGAAAAGATTTTTTGGGGA
>BSSO01003866.1:0-15566 GCA_030267885.1 Mesembryanthemum crystallinum
TTCGGGTCAACTTCGGATCGGATATTATCGGATTCGGGTTAGTTCGGTTACCGGGTTTATCGGATATCGGGTTAGTCCGGATCGGATTGGGTCGGTTTCGGATAATACTATTTTGATATATTTTCGGGTGTCGGGTGGGTCGGGTATCGGGCGGATCGGGTCGGATATCTCGGGTCGGGTCGGGTTTTGCCACCTCTAATTGCATCAGCTGACACCCGTTCAATTAGCGCCTGTACTCCGCCAGTAAAAATTCAAATATGCACTGATAGAATCCGATTTACTCAAGTACTACAGTTTTTCCCTGTGGAGTTTGTAAATAAAACCCACAAATTGAATCATGTGGATAGAAACAGGAAAAAAGAAAGAAAAGAAAAACAAATCAAGGGGACAGAATGATGATGAGGTTGCAAAAGCAGAAAGTTGAAAAAAAAAAAAAAAGAGGAGAAAGCAGATCATAGAAAGGGGATTTCATTTCCGCCAACAAATCAAAATCATCCGTTTCGTATGGTACAGTATTTGACTGTTTTGAGACTCTGAGTTGAGTGAGAGAGAGAGCATGAGATGAGTTGGAGAGAGAAACATAAAAATTCCATTCCATCATCATATCATATCATATATCTCGCCAGACATTTTACCAAAAGTGGAAGACGCAAAAAAGCAAGAATTGCACACTAAAAGTGGACACACTCAAACAAAGTCGAAAACTAGTGTGTGTATTAGGTAGCGATAAGTGCTGAAATTCGGTGAAAGAAAAAAAAAAGGGTTTGTGTGTTTGAATTGATTGAAGCAGCTTCAATGGGTGGCCGATGCTCGAAATTCTCATTCTGCTGGTGGCATTCTTCCCTCAAACCCACCGTCGTTGAAACTCCTGATCCTGGTAAACTAATCTTATCTTAGCTTGTTTTGATTTGTTACAATTCAGGGTGATTTTTAGCGACTTACGGGTAATTTTCAATTCGCTAAAAATCATCCCTATAAAAGTCACCCATTATTGAGTTGTCTAGACATAAAACCACTAATTCGGGGTGACTTTTAACAATTTAGGTGTGACTTTTAGCAAATTATACAAGTTGGGTACCCAAATTCACTGTAATTTGCTAAAAGTCACCCATAAATTGGGTTGTCTAATAGTTAGACGGGTTAATCCCAGAATTTGCTTATGATTTGTATCCAATTTTGGTTTAGTGTTTTCTGTTTTTGAAATTGTATGCTAAGGGTGTGTTTGGATGGGGCAGAAAATGAGGGAAATTCGATCCCAGTGTTTAGGGAGTTCAGTATGGAAGAGCTGAAAGCAGCGACTTCAGGGTTTGCATCGGAGAATATTGTTTCGGAGCACGGTCAGAAGGCGCCAAACGTGGTTTATAAGGGAAAGCTTGAGCGTGACTCCTTGACCTTCATCGCCGTTAAGCGTTTTAACCGATCTGCTTGGCCGGATACCCGCCAATTCATTGTTTGTCTTTATTCCTCACCTCTTATAATTTTCCTTCTTGCTCTTGTTGTTGAATTTTTAATTTTTATTTAGCATTAGTTATTTATGTATTTACTTTAGTTGTTCACCTAATTTTCAGAAAATGGTAAATAGGGAAAAAAAAAGAAGATAAAAATAAGTAGTACTTCATGTTGCAGAAAGAAAAAAAAAAAAAAATTGGTCAGAAATTTTGAAAATTCGAATGAATAAATTGTTCTAAAGTCCTAGGTAAAGATCGGTACATATGGACTTCTCCAAAGAATGCTTGAGCTATCCAATGGGGTTGGTTATCTCATGTGGAATATAATAAAAGCAGGGGTCAAATAAGTAATTACAATTTTAAAAATTTAATGCACACAAAATATCTAATAATCAATTCACACATCACATGGATTTCGAACCTCCCCATAACTTAACAGAGGCAGTTAATTTGTTATTGTCGTTGGCGTGGTAGTAACATCTAAAAGTGGTGAATTATTGGCTCAAAAATCATGAACACTTGGAAGAATATAGGTGTGAATTCTAATGCATAATAAGTTCTCTCAGTATTTGACTGAGGGTTTGACTAGTGTAACTATATATGGACTTCTTCGAAGAATGCTTGAGCTACCCAATGGGGTTGGTTATCTCATGTAGAATATACTAAAAGTGGGAGTCAAATTAGTAATTACAATTTTAAAAATTAATGCACAAAAAATATCTAATTATCAGTTCACACATCACATGGATTTCGGACCTCCCCATAATTTAATAGAGACAGTTAATTTGTTTTTGTCGTTGTCGTGGTAGTAACATCTAAAAGTGGTGAATTGTTGCCTCAAAATTCATGAACACTTGAAGAATATTGGTGTGAATTGTAGGGCATAATAAGTTCTCTTACTATTTGATTTATGGTTTGAGACTTTGAGTAGTGTTATTGTTGTTGTAGTAGTGTCGTCATTTGATTTATATTCATTTTTTTTTTCAATGCTAATTATTCAAATAATTTTTTATAAATACAACTAGATTTTACATTTGAAATTGGGAGTTTTGTTCATGTTGTTGATACCGTTCTACATTCAGTTCAATTTACCCTATTTATTTTAGTTCAACTACATACTTCTTTCACATACTACCATTTGTTTAATTAGGTGTGGCTTAGTTCCGTTGTACACATTTGTTTTGTTTGGTTTAGTTCAGTTCAACCCCATTCAATTTTTATGAACAAGACCTTGTTTTGCTCCCTATTCTAATGTTACTCCTAAAATTTTACTTGTAAGAAATGCCATACCAATCAACATTTTCCATCACTAAAAATTACTGAGTTTTTGTTGAGTTATTTATTTTTAATTTATTTATTAATTAATTAATTTATTAATTTTTTCTTGCCTGTACGGGTGTATTTTAGAATGTGTTTTGGCTAGTTTGTTAGAAGTTTGAACTTTCTCCCCTTATCTTTCCTCACAATTTACCCCTCTGCCTCCTCTACCTTCCTATGTTGGGTTTCTTACAAGTTACTAATAACATCCCCTAGAGGGCTAAGATGCATAAGCTTCAAATAAGGAGGTGAAGGGGATGTTGTAAGTTTCTTAGAAGCTCAAAATAACAAGGTGAACGTGTAAATTGTGAGGGAAAGCAGGGGGAGACGCTCAAACTTTTAAAAAGTTAGAGCCAAACACGATCTTAGTTTGTTAGAGCATAGTTTTATTACTTTTATACAAAGGTTGTATTTGGAAATGAATTGACATACTAATTTGGTGTAATCCAGGAGGAAGCAAAAGCTGTTGGGAGTTTGAGGAGTGAGCGGTTGGCGAATTTGATAGGGTGCTGCTGTGAAAATGAGGAGAGGTTGCTTGTTGCCGAGTTTATGCCCAATGAAACTCTTGCCAGGCATCTGTTCCATTGTGAGTGTTGTCTTAACTTTTGTCATGACTTATAATTAGAAGTTCAGAATTAGAGGGCCACTCAGTGATGGTTTACAATTTCAGGATACTGTGTCAATCATAAATGATCTGTATTTTCTTCATCTGCAATATAATGCAGAACTATTTGTTGGTCACAGCAGCCGAGTTATGAATACTTCATTTATTCTGTGAAGTCGTTCTCAGATTGATCTTGAATTAAAAAATAAAAAGGTTTATCAATATAAATTGATGTAATTTAGGACCTTAGATAGTTAGGTCGTTCAAGTTCAAGGAATGTGAAAGTAAATTATCTTTTATTTCAACCAACAAGAAATACGCAGCATCTGCAAATGATCCCTATGAAAGATTTTGTGTTTAAATAGAATTATAGTAGTCACCTTGGTACTTCCAACTACATTTTAAAAGTACTATTATTTCTAGATGGAGGGTGAATGCCCAAAAATAAGCTAAAATTGAGGAATGCTGTCTCCTTTCTTAATCATTTGCATGCTGCTCCTCATATAACTACTTATGCATTATGTGTTGTCATTTTGTTTATTTATCTTTATGATCTAGGGGAGAATCAGCCCATGAAATGGGCAATGAGGCTAAGGGTAGCTTTGTATCTGGCAGAAGCTTTGGAATACTGCTGCAGCAAAGGACGGGCTCTGTATCATGATCTTAATGCTTACAGGGTCTTGTTTGATCAGGTAGAAATAGCATTTGCATGTGTTTTTTCCTCTTGCTCAATCCACTCTCTGTTTTTGCTCAAAAATTGAACTGAAAATTTCACAGGATGGCAATCCTAGGCTCTCTTGCTTTGGCCTTATGAAAAATAGTAGAGATGGCAAGAGCTACAGTACCAACTTGGCTTTCACACCTCCTGAGTACATGAGAACTGGTAATCAAATGCTTAAAGTGTTTGTATCTTCCAGATTACTTATTCTTGATCATGCTCCTTTTTTCTTTTAATTTTATTGGGAAATTCTATATGGTGTCACTGTGTTATTCGAAATTTTACATGGCGGAATTTTTTAATTGTTGATTCTACATGGTGCCACTGTACTATTGCCAAACACTATGTCATGACCAAATACATAGGCAAAACATTAATTCTTCAAGTGAATTGTCATAAAATCCCACTCGAAGGCAACTGTGATCGATTAAAATGGTCATACCTCTCTTCCCTGCATTCTTTTCCATCATTTTGGATTGAACTCAACCAATTAGCTCAATTTCAAACAAAGCCCGTTCAACTCCCTTATCTCTCTCTATAAGGGTAGTAGATACAAATGAAACACGAAAGAAGGCAATAAAGGTCTAATTACTTCGTAAAATGACATCAAAAACTAAAATAACATACTACATCATGATTCTAATTGAAAATTTGTAACGGTAGGTCATAGTGTAGTGGATGTCAATAGTTGGAAGGCAGGTGGGGTAAATATATTACTTTTACCATCAAAATGGAAGCTAATATCCGTGTAATTTAGCCATGGTAAAAGCTAAGGCTCAAAGAAATGTTATGAATCAGGATCAAGGCCTACAGGAAACAAATAGTCATGCACAGAGAAACATCTCAAACAAACCGTCAAACCAAAGTGAAGAGAGAAGCCTTCTAGAGAATCCCCTCAACCAATCCCAAACTGAAGCTGTGAAGCACAGTGACAGTCAGTGGCCAACTGAAGTAATCTTTTCCCTAGATTTTTTTTTTAAATTTTTTATTGTGGTGGAAACTCAGCTGATGGTGTGTCCTCATCGAGCTACAGAATGATTTACTAAGTCAAACTGCTTCTGCTGAGCATCTGATGCTCCAGTCTCAAGTTTTGCGTTAAAATGAGGTTCATCTTGATGCTGTTACATCATGGTTTGACCTGAATCACCTTTTGGCATACAACGTTGGTGCAGCTATTAGAAATCTCTCAAGATTCTTTAGAAAGCTAATGTTGACGACCATTCAATCATTTACCTTTTCTGAATGTGTTGAACTATAATTTTGGGATCATTTAAGGTGGATAATTGCTCGGTAAGAATTTGTTAAGATGACAACTGAAGGTTCAGCAATTAAACTGGGTTAGGAGTGTGGTGTTGCTGTTACTAGGGTTCTTACAGATTCTCAATCTCTTTAGTAGTACTCGTCCTATTAAATCATAACTAACACAACTTTCTCATCTCGGTATGTTGCAGGGAGGATAGCACCAGAAAGTGTTGTCTACAGCTTTGGAACCATGTTGCTTGATCTCTTGAGTGGCAAGCATATTCCACCGAGCCATGTGAGTTTTGGTTGTTATTAATACCTGCCTATGGAAGGCCAATGAGGCAATGAATCCAATGGCCTGTCCCCAGCTCTCTCTCCTCTGACCCAAAGTAAATCCTAAAATTACGAGTTTTGAAGTGCGCAAGCTAGCAGCTGATGGCTTGCATACCCGGCATGTTTGTGTTGGAAAATGAAGTTAAAACCTGGGAGGTGGGGTGGGTAGTGGAGGAACATTTCAGACATTGAAACTTGTGAATTCTGTTTTCTTTTCTTTTTTTTTTTCCAGGGGGGNACAAACTGGCGAGCTACATTGCACTTCTTGCTGGACTTTTGGTGTTCCATCTTATCATTTAATATTGTGGAAGATAACATCTTCTGTCACTTATAAGTAATACGGCAAGGCCCAGTTACAAACAGGCCAAATGCATTGATTAGGTTCATAGCTGTGATTGTCTTTGTGTGGCAACTTATTGTCTGTTATACATCTGATGATTTATTCGTGGAAAACTTAAATTTGGTTAATGAACCGAGGTTTTGTGCCAGTGGTTTGCTTTTTGGCAAGACCCGTAGCTTATCTTACTTTTGTCTGTTGTGAATTTATTAATTTACCACTAGTTATGCACCAACAATGAAATAGTTTGGGAAATGCTTAGCCTTACAATGCTCTGTCTGCATATTAATGATTCAGTATACAATGACATCATTGATATCCATTACTCTTCTTTCCATTTCGTCTGAATAGTTGTGCTTCTGTTGGTAGGGAGTTTTCACTGCATGTGATATCAATTTTAGCTTAGGGGAAGTTTTGCATGAATATTGTGATTTTGAAGTAGGTGTTCTTCTATGACATTCGTCCAGGCACTTGACCTTATCCGGGGAAAGAATTTCCTGATGCTGATGGATTCTTGCTTAGAGGGTCACTTCTCAAATGATGATGGAACTGAATTAGTACGATTAGCTACTCGGTGTTTGCAGTATGAAGCTCGTGAGCGGCCAAATGTCAAGTCCCTTGTCACTGCTCTCACTCCACTTCAAAAAGAAACAGAGGTATAGGCAAAGTTGACTTATCTGCTTCCTTCCAACTCTAACCTCACTGATGCATGCCTAGAAAATTTCGAAGGGGATATAAAGATAAAGATAAATTAGTTCAAGGGTTGCAGTGACTGTTTCCTGGATAAGTATGACTTCTGGGCTGATTTCTTGAAGCTGTGCTAACTATTGCATGATATGATTACCCTTCAGTTCCAAAAGAAAAACAATGCCGAATGTTCTTTCGAAGTTTAAAACTGGGTCATTCAACACCCCGGCTTTACTTTGTATAGGACATGTTGGATCATTCATGCATTTTGTCTTTTTCATCCTCTTCATTGATGGTAAATTTAAATTTAAGTGAGATTAGTAGCCTTTAGATTGATTGGTGCCTGTTTTATAAGATTTCGTAGTTGTTTAACTTAGGCACTTCTGATGAGATCCATGTCAATTTGTGTCAAGATTTGTTTGATATTTGACGTGCATGATCTATCTTATCGAACTACCTATCCTAGAAAAAACAAGTTTAAAAGCAAGTGCAAATGAATCCTTCCATTTATGTTCATGCTATTACTTAGTGATCCTCAAACGCAATATGTAGGTACCATCACATGTGTTATTGGGTGTCTCACATGGAACTGCATCCACAACAGAGCAATTGTCACTTACATCTATTGGAGAAGCTTGTTTGAGGACCGACCTTACAGCCATGCATGAGATATTAGAGAAAATAGGCTACAAGGATGACGAAGGGATTGCAAATGAGGTAACTTTCCTTTTCTACTACTTCATTCAGCTACTCACATAATAGTTAAAACATTAGAGCTTTAAATCTTTTAGATGAGTATACTTTTAAAAGCGTTTCATTTTTTTTATCAATATCTTGTTTGGTGTTGGCTGAATTTATAGTTCTCTAGATCATAAAAACATAGGTTGCACAAGAAACAACTAAAAAAGAATACACAATATAACTGCACATGCTTTCAAGAGTGAGTAATCTCTTGACTGCAAGCAGCTCACATGCAAGGCCCAATAGTATAGACCTGTATCTTGATAGACACCACTTTGCCAAAGCAGAAGGACCCTCTCGTAACATATTCCATAAACTAAGTCGACTTGTCAACAGAACCATCACAGGCCTGCAATACAAGTGCCATATCATTCTGTAGTTCTATATGATGAATGGGTGTGCCAAATTCTGTGGCTGCCTTGCTGAAACACTCAAGAATCCACAGCAGTGTTGACGCTCAGGAGTGTGGTTTTTCAAGAACAAAATAATGCTTTGGCATTGCTCAGTGCACAAAAGATTGTGATCCTCCATGGAACTGCCTCATTGGAAAATTTCTAGGCTTTGACGAGTTCGTCTTCTGAGGGATGGTCTTATGGAGTATTTTTGTGAGACAAGTAGTATCAATTATTGTCTGAAAAGCATGACTTTGCAGTGCCGAGTGTCACTTATTGTTAAAAAAGTAACTTCCAGTTCTAAAAAGTTCACTTATTGTTCAAAAAGTATCACTGGTCTTAGAGCCGTCTGGAAGACTGTCCTATATAATTTTTGACAAACCATTTCAGTACTTTTATTGCTATGTTTATATCTGGTTGTATGTCTATTGTATTGCCATTACATGTCACTGTGATGTTGCAGCTTTCCTTCCAAATGTGGACCAACCAAATGCAGGAGACTCTGAATTCTAAGAAGCACGGGGACACTGCATTCCGGGCCAAGGATTTTGCATTGGCAATTGACTGTTATACACAAGTAATCGCCCATTTGAATACCCAAAATACTCTGATTATCTATATTTTTCCCATTGGACATATTGAGCTGATTCATTGATAAATTGATAAATATAGTAAGATCAAGTGCTTACAAAATTTTCTTTCACAGTTCATTGATGGTGGAACTATGATATCTCCTACTGTGTATGCAAGACGTTGCCTATCGTACTTGATTAATGAGATGCCACAAGAAGCTCTTGGTGATGCTATGCAAGCACAGGTGGTGTCACCAGAGTGGCAAATCGCATTCTACCTACAGGCAGCTGCTCTGTTTACCCTGGGAATGGAAAATGATGCCCAAGAGGCACTTAAAGAAGCAACAAATTTGGAAGCCAAAAGGAACAAAAATTAAAAAACTTGTATAGGTTTTCATTTCTTTTCCTCCTCTCTTATTCTTCTGGCCTATATTCAGTGATTTTAGTCCCTTTTGTATCTATTTGTTCTCTATTTTTTACCCTTATCCGTCTTCATAGTTCAGGCAGAATTCTTTGCATTGTTTTGTTTGTTTTATACTACTATTATTAGCTCTAGTTTACTAGTCTTTTTTCCTATTTTGCTTTGTCTTCCTAATGAGTGATCTGCAAATGTAACTGCTCTGGTTTCTGTTTTCTCTATGCTGAGGCGTTTACAAATGTTAAAATTGTTAAGTTGAGATCATTACTTATATGTGTCCAATTGTCTGGGTTTTATGATAATCAGTTCCAATATCTTGCAACTCTGTTATCAATTTTTTAGGCTTTTGACCTGAGTTTACTATGCTATTTATTTGGGATTAGATAGCAATGAAATTGTAACAACCATACCGAAAATAAATTAAAGCACACAATTTTTACGTGAATCTTCAACTCTCACTTGAAAACCTAGCTGCCTCTCTCCCTTTTTTCTGTCAAAAAATCCTAACTCCATTTCTGAGTCTTAGGGGCTACCATCAACGATTTAACAGCGGTTTAATGTTGATGTTTAGCCCCAATCTCTCGACTTTCTTTGCTATTTTCATGTTGGAAAATTCCATTTGGGTGTTACGGGGTTTGTGATAATAGTTTTTAGGTGGTACATATTTTCCATATTCCATTAAGGTGCCACCAAGTTTCAATTTATGTTTCACTTAGGTACCATTGGAATAATAGGTAAATGATTAATTAATCTGTTTTATTAGTCTGTTAAATTAGACGCTGTTTATTAGTATTGTAGTTTAGAAGTTTAAAGTGATGGCAATTAACCGGTAAATAATTGAATTGCATAGTCAATGCACTAACTAATCTTACACTTAACAATTGAATAAATAATACTTGGTATATAAGGAAATACTAAGTTGCATAATTTGAACTAAAGTAAATTAAATCTCTTGCAGATTGGGAACGATGAAATTCGTACTCTCTCAATGATGCATTATAAGGCCAATTATATTAACACATCAATAAACCATCGAATATTGAATATATGTACCTCTTAAAAAGTATTACCTCAAACCTCATAGCATCCAAATGGAATTTTTTCTTTTAGTTTTGCAGTTGATCATTGTCGAATAAAATCTGTCTCTCATTTTAGACCATTTATTGAGTTTGGTTGTCTGTCTTTATGTGACAGTTTTCTCATTCATTGGGTTTGATTGTCCCTCCTTTTGTGAGAGTTGATTTATCCCATACATTGGATTTGATTGTTTATCTCTTTTTGAGAGTATTGTTGGTTTTTAGTTTGTTTGGTTGTATGATACAACGGTGGATCTTCTTCTTCAAGAGGTTGTTCGGATGTGGATATTTATCAACGCTTTGGCAGGATCATCCGCAAAAAGGTTGTAATATGGGAAAACAATGATGAAAAAGGAAGTTGTTCGGAATTATTATATCTCAAGTGCTAGATAACTTTTCAAATCGAATGTATTATGATATTTTAGATTTCTACATTGTTGAATTTGATCTCATCTATAGATGTTGTATGACTTTTCATTAATGCAAACTTTATTTTCCCTTAAGAAAAAAAAAAAAAAAACGTACGTGAATCTTCAACTAGGGGAAAAGCTATGAAAATGCAAAATATTCACTACTGTCATCAAAGCGTTGCAATAATAGACAAACATTTCAACCTTCTTTAACTAATAATTGATTCTACCTCATAAGCACTCATCCTTATTGTAACTGCAAACAATAGCAAAAATCATACCCCCACTGAGGCTTCACTTCTACTATAGCAACTTGAAGCATCATAATGACATATCAAGTCGCAGGTTAATGAAGTTCGGGATGGAGATCATAATTCCTACTATTTTCGCTACAAGGCTATCGAGCGTCTTATGATAAATGACATCTGAGGCTCACCAATATCGATGTTGAATGGATGGAAGAAGACTTAGATCGTGACAGATCGTGGATAACTATTACTCGGACCTTTTTTCATGAGCAATAGTGATGATGTACTTGTAGGGGTTGATTGCCAAGTGACAGAAATGAACATAGCACTTACAACACCTTATGGCTCGGACAAAATTAATGCTGCTTTTATGCAAATGCACCCTATCAAAGCATTGGGGCTTAGCAGTATGTATGTAATATTTTTTTTTTCAAAAAATTTGGACACATAATTGGGATGATGGGGTGGATTTCTTGAATGAAATCACTAAGGGGAAGGAGTGTGTTCGTGCTATTACTACGACAAATGTTGTATTTATTTCGATAGTAAAGCAGTCCACGCTTGTCTCAAAATTTAGGTTATTAGTCTTTTGTAACGTTATTTATAAAAACAAATTCTAATGCAATTAAGCTTAATATCATCTTCCCGTGAAGATTAAAGTGGAACTACGGAGGTTGATTGTTTGTGGAGATGGATGCACTAAGCATTGACGTCACTCGAAGGAGGTTGTTTTGGTGCTTGCGAAAATAGAAGGAGACATGGGATGAAATTCATAAAGCACCAAAGCAACCTCTTTGGACTGAATATGAAAATAATATTGCGAGATATGGAAGGAACATGAATACCATTAGATATGATGAAGTGGTGAGAGGAATAAGGAAGAGTAAGATCGAGCTTCAATATGAAAAACATGTAAACCATTACCGTCTTCAATGATTAAATCTTCAGTGTCGTCATAGGGATCATGAATAGCGAGACTTTGAAAATCATTTGTCACATTGTGGCGGTTGCCAGTGTGGGCTTGATGTTGTGGTGGTTGCCAGTGTGGGCTTGATGTTGTGGCTGGTACCTTAAGGCAACACCGCGGGTTTCTTTTGAATGAGGGATAACAGTAGGATAGAATGGGTTAGAAGGAGGTATGGCATTTAGGAAATGTTGAAGAATATAGGGCATTGAGAAACAACATGGTGTTGCTCACGGCACCATGGACACTTACCCCAAAAGGGGTAGGGTTGGCATGAACTTTTTTGTTCGTGGAAGGAGTTGGGAAATGACCGGGAGCTAGAGACCATGTGGTATGGTTGGTACGGCCTTGGTAGCGGGAAGTGGCAGCAAATGTTTGAGTGGGAAGGTCAGCTTACTCAGTGGCTTGTTGGATGGAGCGTTCTTTATTAATTAGTTTTTCATGAATTCCATCAAAGGAGATGGGAGTGTCTAGCAGCATCAATAACAGAGTTGTGAGAGGAGTCAAGGTCGGCAATATCTTCAAGTTCAATAGGTTTTCCGAGGGTGGTGAGTTGGCCAGAGCATGCCTTAAGGGCTTGCATGTACTCGGTGATAGAGCGGGTTCCTTTGGTTATTTTCTGAAATTGATTTTTGTGTTGACAGACAAGAGGAATAAGGGTAGGAGAGAGAGTGCCAATGAGAGCCCCAAAAATTAGCTTGTCTTGATGGACCCAAGATTGAAAGGCAGGGTTGGGAGATTCAACATTGTAAGTGGTAATTGTTTTCGGAGGGATGGGATAAGTACCGTCAATAAACTTTGTAGGTTATAGCCAATGATTGAATGAAGATGGCATCCATTTGCATTTTTCAAGACAAATAATTGGTTGCGATAAGTTTAAATGGAGTTGGAAATGTTGATAAGAGTTAGTGGCTTGGACGGATCATTGGTGTTGGGGATGAAGTTGGAGTTGTTGGGGTTGGCCTTTTTTTTTTTCCCCATTGAAAATCAAAGCTCTGGCACCATATAGAGTTTGATAGAGGTGTTAATTTTATTCATCAAAGCAATACAAATAAAATAATACATACTAAAGCCATACAAGTATACAACTATGGAAAGGGTACGAACTAATGATATATATCAACTAACTACGGAAACTATATAAGCTAAATTTAGGTTGATATCTCCTAATAATAGTTAAAGATTACATGAATATTTAGAGTAAGGGAATATTATACAGAGTACATTTACTAGAGTGATTATAGGGATTGTATACGACTTTGCTTTGACTTATCAGTGAGATCCCTTTTGAGTTGATCGGCCAATGACAACCTTGCCGGATGCTTGCATGAGTGGTGGTTGGTGGCGAAAATGGGTGAATAGAGAAGAGAGATTATGCTCGAAGGGTGGGAGGTTGTCAATGGGATCAACGACAACCCTTTCAGCGTCAGTAAACTTGATGGTCGTAGGACAATATAGTTTAGACCTGTCAAACGAATAGACCCAACGGGTTTCGGGTCAAGTCATTTTGTGCTCGAGTCTGGTCGGTCTTTGGTTGGATTTGAGTTAAATCAACTTCTTAGTTATATTTTTCTGAGTTTAAACGGGTTCGGATTGAAAAAATTGTGTCACGACCCAAAAAAAGGGGTCGAGTTTGATTTTGACAACTCTAATAGTAATGATGGAAGAGGGAAGGAGTGAGAAAATGATATGGAGTACTTTTCTACTTATATGTTGTTATTGTTTGAATTTTATTTTTATTTTTATTTTTATTTTTTTGATAGGGTTATTGTTTGAGTTTGAAGTAATCTTAGAATTAGTAGGTGGTCCATAATCAATACTCTCTCTTGTAATACTTTTTTTATTTAAGGGGGATAATTATCACAATATGTGATAGATCGAGCATTGGTCTGGAATCATAAGTTTTGATAATATCTTGACCATAGATCAAAAATTCATTGAGTGGTTAAAATTTGTCTTCATGTTCTTGGCTAGGCTTGTTCTCATACGAAACAAGTCTCCGTGGATGAAACTTAAGAGACAGTGTACTTACATCACCAGTAGAGCTAAATACAATCACAAGTTCTTTGAAGTGGACAACAAACTGGGAAAAGCGACAAATTCATCATAGCACAAATCCATGCACCCAAAGGAAGGGGCACTAGGTGTCATCATTTATAGCATTATATTATGTGCACGACTGTAACAGCTTATGATGTTGCTTGCAACAAGAGCAACCGCTTTTTAATCATAGTACTATGCAATGTGAGACCCTCTAAAGACTACCCAAACACTGGCATCTTTCTTTACAACCTACACTTCCTTCACTTGATTCTAACTTTCTGAACTCCAAACCTAAGGACCTTCCCTGCTCAGCAGCAAAAACTTAAACAAAAGAAAACGAAAAAAAAAAAAAAGGATAAACTTGTAATTTGGCAGATAGAGCTAGAAATTACTTCCCAAATGATCCAGAATTCGTAATTTTCTTCTGAATTATGATGGAACATTGAAGTGGAAGAGCCAAGATATAACGAAGGCAAATACCATGCACGCCATTAAGAAGTTCAGAAAGCGACGACCGTTCCAGACTCTTCTAGTTTCCGAACTAGGTGGTACAACTACTGGAGGCTCAATCACTGTCACTGTACTGCTATTCTCATTTGAAGACTCCATTGACTCCAAGTCATTTGGTCCAGCTACATTGCGTGCTACAGTATTACATATTTCACAGGTCCTGCAATGGAGTTGATATGCAGTTGTTTAGAGCAGTAAAATCAAAACAAAGCAATTAAGGCTCCTTCCCTTTATCTGAGTCTTTCCCTATATGCCGATTGCAAAATAACTGCAATTAGAGAGAAGAGGACGGCTAACAGAAGCACACAGAAACTATTTTGTACAATTAGCAAGTAAATATCCAACTCCTGACCGTTGTTTTCAGTTTATAATCAAGAGATTGTCCAATTCTTAGTTTCTAAAGAAAAAGAATTAGCATTGACTGTCCAACTACAGCAAGGAAGTAATAGTAGCACTGATAAAAACCTGAGATGGACATTCATTTATTGACATATATACATACCCTCAATCCAAGCTACGAGTATTTGATTCGTGTTCAAATTATGAATATTAAAATGAAACAAAAATGCTCCATTATGTTACATGCCGCCCCAAGAGAGAAAAGATGAAAGTGATATATCATGAAAGTTGGCTACAATTTTGGCACATTCACAATTGAAAGTAAGCCTCAAACTTTTGAGAATGTGAGGTCTCCAGTAAGTTTGAAACATAACATAGATAATGCACAAATTTTGTGTCTCCTGTCATATGCAGATCCAAACAATTTAAGATCCAAATAATTTTGTGTCTCCAGAGGGTTATGCTAAATAGTACAACAAATTCACAAATCACAAGTCATATGACAAAAGCACGAAGACAAAACAGAGTTCCAAAGCAAATTCTCAGATGGAAACAAATTTAGAACTCAACATCTTTCTGGCAAAGAAATTCAACCATAAAATCATTCGTCTTGACGGTCTACAATAAGCAGAATAGAGGCTAGACCTCAAGGTACATAACAAAGAAAATCAAACAGATGATAATATGACAAGCAATTCAGACGCTTTGAGTTCTTTATTACACCCCCATTTAGATTAAAGCATTATCAAACAAAGGACGCATACAAAGCAATTTAATCCACAAGAAATACTGGAACGAAACAAGAATTCAATTTATACCAAATTTGGAGTTGAGTAATAGGCTGTTTATACACAAATCGTCTCCGAAGTATAACGGACATATGCCACAATAGTAACAGATATTTGACACAATTATTAGACTGATAACCCTACTTTTGAAGAATCTCATAAGTATCTAGAGTATCCCTATTCTCACATCCATTGCCCTCAAATTCCTATAATTTCAAAATTGAGAGCGTCGGACATTAATGCTATAAGAAGTTAATGTATGAGCCCGAAGATTTCCTAAACCTTAAGGGCTTGTTTACTTGGTTGCAATTTTGATTACAATGTAATGATCCATTTTATTGAGTGAAGGTAGGGTTGGACAAGAGGGGATGGAGGAGAG
>BSSO01003867.1:0-15565 GCA_030267885.1 Mesembryanthemum crystallinum
ATTACCTAAGTTAAATAGGTAAAAGGGGAGTAGGTAATGAATTTGACGGAAAACATAACGGATGGTCACCGGAGAGACATTGTCAAGAGTACAATGGCACCACATAGAATCGAAAAAGAAAAATTACACCATGTAGAATTTTGCAGACCACAGTGGCACCACGTAGAATTTCCCTTCATTTTTTTATTTTATATTTGTGGTGGAGAATTGTTATCTGTATCCATAGGCTACATGAGATCGCGGATTCAAGTTTTATAGGTTCAATATCTCGATCAGCAATTGGGTTCAAGTCGAAAGCTTGGGGGCTTGCGTTTTGTTTATCGGCCCTGCTTCATCTCACTCAGCAGTAACAAGATCAGAGGATGGGATGAGAAATCGGATCTACTTTCCAAGGGTTCAAGGGAATGACATTGTATTCTACTCACTAGAAACCTACAAGTTTTATACTTCTGGTTGTGAAGATTCAATGAAGGATTTCCAAGCTACAAAGGAGCCATTAGTATGCTGTTGGCTTTAGCTCAAACTAATTTTGAACTTTTGATAAAGGTTTTTTTTTTTTAAATTCAATTTTTTACTACGTAAACTGTCAATTATATTTGTTATGATCAGTAGTAGGCACTTCAAATCGTTGTTATGAGTTCACTGATGGAGTCCATTTAGCTACTTTTCAGGTGAGTCATGGATATTGGAGATGGGAGATTGGATTGAAAATGAGAGTTATGTATGGGTAG
This sequence comes from Mesembryanthemum crystallinum, assembly GCA_030267885.1. NCBI lineage: Eukaryota > Viridiplantae > Streptophyta > Magnoliopsida > Caryophyllales > Aizoaceae > Mesembryanthemum > Mesembryanthemum crystallinum. The sequence goes on from BSSO01003867.1 coordinate 732, forward strand.
ACCTGTCAAACGGGTCGGCCGCCGGGTTCGGTTTGGTTTCGGGTTCGGTTATTTCGAGTTCGGGTCATTTACGGGTCGGATTGTTTTTGGGTTCGGGTTGAAAAAGGGTCAACCCTAACCCTAAAATATCAGGTTCGGGTCGACCCAGCAGGCCAACAGCGCCATTAATTTTCTTTTTCTACGTCAATTTTTGATCAATAATCTTACAAAAATGAATCATTACGATGTTATAGCTTATTCTAACTAATATAATGTTTTTTCTTCTTGTACTTGTACATATATAAAAATATTAAAGATATTGCAAAATAATTAATTAGCGCTATGTGCATATCAAGAGCATATACCAGTTATTTGTAACCACCTCCACCTTAGTAAAAAAATAATGTTATAACCTTTATTTTGCACCAATAAAAAAGTATACACAAATATGATTTATGGATTTTAGAAAATTTTAGTCCATATTTTGTTAATCATATGAGATGTTTTCAACTTTCGGGTCCAATGGGTTGACCCATGAACACGTCGGGTTTGACCCTAAAATTTCCGGGTCCAATCGGCTTTTTTCGAGTCGTAAAATCTTTGTCAGAACCTTGGAAAATGGGTTGGGTTCAGGTCGGGTTTCTAGGTCGGGTCAATTTCTGATAGGTCTATGTATGGGTCATTGGGGAGGCAATATGGGTAATGGGAGTTTGGGGACTTATGAGAGTTGTGGGTAATATGCTTTTACAGTGCTCGTGCCCATGCAAGAGATAGTAATGAAAAAATATAAATGAAATAAAGAATAATTCAAATAGGATAAAAGTGCATTCAAATTTGCAAACACTTAATTATGCATACAATAAACCTTGATACTCTATATTCATATGTAGTTAAATAATTTTAGATTCACGTTGTAGAAACGACTCTTTCGCACGACTTGCAAGCAACGCGGCCGTGGGCCGGCTGGAGAGTTCAATGGGAAAGAATGGGCGAGGACGAAGTAAAGGAGGTCCACCAGTGATTCAATTAGATAGTTCCGTTAGTAGAAGGGTTTCGCCAGGGATTTCAAGTGTTCCGGTGACTACTCCAGAAGACACCGTAGCAGCTCCTGAGCTTCTGAGTAGCTCTCTTAGCTATGGAATTGTGAGTTCAACACCACAAATTGCCAATCCTAATGCAGCTCGAAGATTGGATTTGACAGTGGATGCGCAATTGGTGTCTCATCCTTCACATATTTTACCTGAGGAGCCATGGTCGGGTCTTTTTGCAAATAATAGGTCAGCTACCCACGGTATGTCTTTGAGTTTCATAGCTCCAAAAACATATGAGGGGAAAAAGACTGTTGAACTTGATAAGACTGAAATTGAGAAAAACCATTGTGCTTGGCGTAATGCTATTGTGATGTATGTGGTTGGGGACGTTCCTGCATTTACATATATGGAGAAGTATATTGCGAAATTGTGGCCTAATATCACTAAGCCTAAACTCTACCTTCATGATGAAGGCTTTTTCATAGTGAAATTTCATGATATAGAGGAAAGGAATTCTATTTTATACACTGGCCCATATTCAATCAACAATGCTCCCATTATCATTAAGGCATGGACACAAAATTTTGATTTTAAGGAGGAATTTCATAGGGTTGTACCTATTTGGGTGAAATTGCCAAATCTTCCTCTTTACCACTGGGGTGCAAACTCTCTTAGCAGAATTTCGAGTGTGCTTGGTAATCCACTATATGCCGATGAATTTACTACAAAGCAACTCAGGGTGTCTTATGCTCGAGATTGGTTGAAATGGATGTCACTCAGGTCTTACCTAGTACAATACCTATTATTGATCCTAATGGCAAGAAATATGATCAGGAGATTCTTTATGAATGGAAGCCAGATCATTGTAGCACTTGTTTCCAATGTGGACATGATTCCACCAAGGTGATGATTCCTCCTCCTCCTCCTCCCCCAAAACCCAGAAACAACAAGTGCATAAATCTCAGAAGAAATGGGTTGTGAAAACTAAACCAAGTAAACTAGTGGAAGTTGATAGTGTGGTGGACAAAATCATCCCTCATTTTGAACAAGGAGAGTCTTCAAAATCAAATGATCCTATTATTCACATGAATGGAACCTCATATACTACAACCTCAGGCTTCAAACTAGAAATTTTACCGTTTCAAAAAATCCATTTGAGGCACTGAAACCAATTATTGAGCAGTTTGTTCCAGACACAACTGAGATTAATATCACTGAAGAGGAGATAGAAGAAGAAGTATTTGAGCTAGGGTGTGAGGTACAAGTTCCCCCCTCCTAACTATGAATATTCTCACCTATTGAGAGTCTTAAACAAGCCTTTCAAACATAGAGAGCTTAGGTCATTATTGAAAAGGAATAAAATTACAATAGATGGAATTTTGGAAACTAGGATTAAACTTCCTAAAGTTGCTAGTATTGCTGATAAAATAGCTAGAGGTTGGCAATTTTGCAATAATTATGATAAGGCTGCTAGTGGTCGCATCTGGCTCTTGTGGCTTGCTGAAGTACATGTTGATGTGCAAGTTATCCAAACTCATGCTCAATATATTCATTGCAGAATTGAGAGCAAACATTCTGATTTTTTTTTTTCTATTTCTTTACTGTCATCTATGGTTTGAATACTATTGAGGAAAGGAAGGTTTTGTGCACTGATTTAAGCACTCTAGGCCATCATATTAATGATTAGTGGAGACTTTAATTTTGTTCTGCATCATGAAGATAGAATACACGGTAACCTAGTTACTCTATATGAGACTACTGATTTCCAAGCTTTTATTGATTACTTGCAATTGGTTGAAATCAAGACCGTGGGGAGAGACATACTTGGTCCAACAAGCACACATGCAGTAAGATTGATACAATCCTGGGTAATACTCATTGGCACATCAAATATGGCACCCTTACTGTAGAAAAGGAGATCCCTTGATAACTGATCACTCCTATATATCCATTGCCCTCACTTCTGCTTCTGCACCAACTAGAAGACCTTTTAGATTTCTTAATGTTCTTGCTGAAAATCAGAAATTTGAAGAGGTCATTACTCATGCATGGCAAGGGAAATCAGCCAATACTTTTCAGTATATATGGTACAAACTCAAAGCCTGCATCAAACCAATGAAGCAACTTTACACTAGAGATTTTGGCAAAATTGAAGACAAACCAGGAATCAACTGCAACAAGCTCAAACTTCTCTGAAGCATGATATGATTAATCCTGATATATTAGATAATGAAAAAATGGCTTTATCTACTCTTGAGAAGTAGGATGGAATCTTGGAAAAAGTATTTAAACAACACTCTAAAGCTCACTGGATTAATACTGGTGATGCTAATAGCAAATCTTTTTTTTCTTTTATATGGATGACAGGAAGAATAAGAGTGCAATCACAACTCTCTTCACTGATGATGGTCAGAAACTTACTAAGGCTTCAGATATCAAGAAGGAAGGAAGTCGTGCATTTCTACACTCAATTGATGGGTTCTGCAGCCCACTCTTTTACCTGGTATTGATATCAAGATCATGTGGAGGGGTCCCTCACTCGCCATGAAATAACAAACAAAGTCTTATAGCTGATGTTACTGATGATGAAATCAAAATAGCAGCCTTCTCTGTTGGCGACAATGAGGCACCTGGTTTTGATGGTTTTAAAGAAAAATTCTTTAAAGTTTCTTGGCATATTATTGGTAAGGAGATTTGTGATGATGTCAAACATTTCTTCTCTAGTGGCAAACTATTCCCTAAAGCAAAGAAGGTTGTTATTACTGTTGTACCCAAAGTGAAACAACCATCTCATATGAAGGAGTACATGCCTATTGCATGCTGCTCAATGCTCTACAAAATTGTGTCCAAGATTATCACACACAAAATTCAGAAGTCATCAGCTGTATAATGCAAAATAGTCAATCAGCCTTCATTCCTGGTAGGCAAATTAGTGATAACATCTTACTCAGCCATGAAATGGTTAAAGGCTATGCTAGAAAAAGGATATCCTCAACAAATGGTGAGGTGGGTCATGACCTGTATTTCTACAGTCAGCTATGTAGTCATTATAAATGGAGAATATACTAAAGCTTTTCCTGCAAAAAAAAAGGTCTCAGATAGGGGGACCCCCTTTCTCCCTATCTCTTCACCTTTGTTATGGAGTACACGCACAGAATTTTGAGTACCTTAGCTCAAGTACCAGATTTCAACTTTTATCTTCGATGTCAAAAACTAGGAATTACCCATGTGAGTTTTGATGATGACTTGCTACTTTTTGCAAGAGGAGACCCTATTTGTATTGCTTTACTGCATAGCAAATTCTCATCTTTCTTGGAAGCATCCAGTTTAAAAGCAAACCTTAGCAAAAGTCAGGTGTACTTTGGAGGAGTATCCTATAGTGACAAGCAGCAAATTATCTACATTTTGAATTATTCTGAAGATTCTTTGCCAGCAAAATACCTGGGAGTCCCTTTCTCCACAACGAAGCTTACCATTACTCAGTGCAGGCCACTCATTGACAAAATTCTTTCAAAAATACAACTCTAGACTTCTAAATTTCTATCTTATGCAGGAAGAATTCAACTCATTAAGGCTGTGATTTTTGGTGTACAAGCCTATTGGGCACAACTCTTTGTGCTTCCACAAAAAATCATCAAATTTATAGATTCAGCTTGTAGAAGCTTTATATGGTCAGGTTCTTTTACTATCACTAAGAGAGCTGTGGTGGCATGGGAAAGAATATGCCTACCTAAGGCAGCTGAAGGCTAGAACTTAACTAACCTCAAGGTTTGGAATCAAGCAGCCATTTGCAAGCTGCTTTGGGCTCTAAGTGAGAAAAAGGACTCACTTTGGATTCAATGGATCCACATCTACTATATTAAGAGAGTTGACTGGAAATCTATGGAACCTCCATAACAAGCCTCATGGATGATCAGGAAGATATTTAGTATGAGGAAACACATGCAGCAAAAATTGGGGGATGGAATTGTGTTGTTCAAGCTGGCAAATTCTCCATCAAAAGGGCTTATAAGCTACTCAGAGGAGATGTTCAAAATGTCAATTGGAAGAACCTGGTGTGTATTTGTAATACCCCAAGGATTTGATGGTTGAGGATTAGCTTAAATAGATTGATGGGTACTACTCATACCACCAAGGTGCATCTTCTTTTCAGGGAGCTTATTCCTTAGAAACTCCACAGTTAAGCGTGCTTGACTTGGAGTAGTATTTGGGATTGGTGACCTCCTGGGAAGTTTATCAGGAGCATGCGAGTGAGGACAAAACATGCTGGAATGACTTGTGGTGGTCTGTAGGGTCAGTCCTCAACCAGGAGAGCGGATCTTGGTAGAACCAGCAGCCTGTGTAGGAGGCTGGGGTGTTACAGTATTAATCTTGCACCACCCAAAACTGTCTTCATATTATGGATTGCTTTACAGGGGAAACGAGATCTAATCACATCATGGGGTATTCAATGTGATATTTCAATGCCCATTCTGTATGTCCTATGCTCAAAGTGTATCACATCTTTTCTTTTAATGTGATTTTTCTTATGGTATATCGAGGGATATCTGCAACTGGTTGAAATATGACGAGAGTAGGAAAGTAAATTGGCAAGAAATATGCAGAGAGATGATAAAATACACCAAAGTCAGATTGCCAAAAGAAGCAACTATGAAGATGGCTCTTGCTGTAACTATCCGCTCAGTATGGCTCAAGAGAAATAACAAACCTTTTGAAGGGAAAACACAGGAGGTAGGGCCATTAGCTAGACAGATTATGTACTGTATCTGCATTAGAGCTCAATTGCAAACTAAAATTAGATCTTAGATTGATACATGTAGCTATGTTTAGCTAGCTATAGTTTTCCTTTGTTTCTACTTAGCTAAAGCACATGATTTGAAAGGATGGGAGATGCCCTTCTTTGAAGGTGAGCTCCCATTTCTTTCCTAATGCTTATCAATGGCTAAGTGTATTTATGTTGGTTTGTAAGACTACGTTGTAACGACTATATTTTGGTAATTAATAAAATTCCTCTTTAATTGCCAAAAAAAAAAAAGTTGAATAATTTCAACAATATTTGAAATATCAAGTGTTTCTTATTCTTATATAAAAGAGAACATTCGGGTTTAGATGGAAATGGCAGGCAAACTGCGTTCCTTTTTTTCATATTTACCTTTGTGTCCTGACTGGTGCTTGACATTAAAAGCCACTACATGCTACAGTTTTCCTTTCTATCCTCAATGAAATGTCAATTTACCAGTCTCTCCAGCGACATCACTTGATCATTGTTGCCTCGAATTTTCGCTATCTTCGAGTTTTCGCCATCTTCCGTTTTTCACCTAGCGAGTAAGTGTTGTTCGAATTTCTGCCATTTTCGCCATCTTCGTATTTTTTGTTTCAATTCTTCACCTGAATTTGAGATCAAAATGGTAAAAGTTTGTTGTAGATCTGCTAATAAAGCAAATTCTTCTGTTAGATCGGAGTTCTTCAACTTCGTCACTCAATTAAGTTTGTTTTATTTATCTATTTTATGCTTTTATTTACTATTTTTTTCTCTAGAATTAATGGTGTTGTGCGACTTTGTTTGATCTAATTCGTTTTGTTGGATTTGATTTCGTTTGTTTGATTTGCCCTCTGATTACGCTGAGTCATTGTTAGTTTTGGTACTGTTCTTTGTAGCTGTTTGAGTATAGAAACAGTAAATGTCTACTTGATGAGATAAAAGAGCTTCCTTCAGTCAAGCCAACCACCGCCACCGCCAATAATACCTTCTAATTCATCGCCAGCAACCATCTCCGGCACCGCCAAAATTACGAAGATATGCTCTTGAGTCGTTCCCAAAGGTACTTTGTCTGTCCATTATATTTGTTCTCTCTCTTCTTTTTTTCTCGCTTAATCAACGGGATTTTAACCTCGGCGTCAGTTTCTAACTCAATTTGTCTCTGATTTTTCTTCTTTTTCCCCAAATTGATTTTAACTTTGAGTTTCCTTAGTGGTATGTAATAAATTCAGCGGGCAATGTCAATTCTTTTTCTTTTGTTTTTATTTTTTCAATTTAAAATTTGATAGCATATTGGAAATTTTGAGGAACATTTACAAAGCGAAGAAGAATTTGTAACTGGTATCCCGACATCGCATTTATATAAGTTTGAGTATCCATGCTATATGCTTTGTTCATTCAGTAGTTTACCAATAGGTATCATACTACTGTTCTTCTCATGTCCGTATATGTGTTTCGTGATGCCCTGACTAATTTGTTTGGGTTTGCTGATATGTTGTCAATAGGAACAATCTGATTTCCATGAGATGGGATGTGCACAGTTCAGAGGTTTTTTCGTTCTCAAAGCATAGCAGAGTAAGGGATTTTGTTTAGTGATTAGAATTATATCTTAAAAGATAAAGTATCAAGGAAAAAAAAAAAAAAAAGAAGAATCAGTGTATATGCTAATTCTTCTTCCTTTTCTTGATTCAAGTTGTAGGTGTAGTCATTTGAAAAGCTATTTTTTTTTTTTGGAAAGACCTCATCACATTGTTGGAGTCGATGTGCCCGCAATATCACAAGGCCATGCTGTAGGAGGCTGATCCTACCTTTGCAGCTCTAGACCGCCTTCAAGTTAACTATGGACTCTTCAGGCTTCGAGTAACCGAGTACATCACACAAGCAGCTGCTATTGCCCACATCGACCAAACCGTTAACGACGATGCCTCTTCTCGGGATGTCCTGAAACGATACAAGATTCAGATTTCATCAAAACGGGATTTCTCAATCTTTTATCGTTTCAGGACATCCCGAGAAGAGGCATCGTCATTAATGGTATGCTTGATGTGGGCCACAACAACTGCTTGTGTGATGTACTCGATTACTCAAAGCCTGAAGAGTCCATATTTGGCATCGTCGTTAATGGTTTGCTCGATGTGGGCAATAGTAGCTGCTTGTGTGATGTACTCGGTTACTCGGAGCCTGAAGAGTCCATAGTCAATTTCTCGTGCTTATAATGAGGCTAGCAGCGAAGGCAGCATTTGAGAAAGCAAGGGCCCACCTTCGAATGTGAAGTGTGCATATATAATATTATCTAATTAATGTCTAACCAATGTGCTAGCTTCTTGTATATATAATATATAACCATACATGTCATGTAAGCTTTTGTACACTCAGATGATTGTAGGAATATGTAATATAGCCTGTAACTATTGACTTCAGTTAATTGTGTTTCTTATTCCTTTGGGTCAAGTCTGTTAACCCTTTTCCTATGTTCATAGTTGAGTCTTATCAATGGGTTCGGTTTGGTAATTACATATGGTACATATTATGCTGCTAATGTACCTTCATTTTGCATGCTCCGCTTTCTTCTTTACAACTCATTTTCAACTTGATTTGGTAGGTGATTGGCATTGCATTGTTACTTCTATTTTTTTTTGTCATGTTAAACTTTAAAATTTATTGGAATTTTGTGTTATTCATTCATTTATAACCAACTGTTTCAGTTATTGATTTTGGGTTGCAAATTGGTTTGTTTGTTTTATGTTGGCAATATATGCTTTCTGATTTTTTGCTCTGTAAAAATGTTGTTATCTTATACAAGACTTTATGTTATAGCTGGAAAAAGTATGATAATTCAAGAAAACGAGACTAACCCAAAAGGAAGATAGAGAAATTGTAAAAAAAGTAAAAAAGACGTGAAAGCAGGAGCTTATAACATTACTCAAGACACAATAGATAAACCAAACAGCTACATGGGAAGAGAGATAAAGTTAAAGGAAATTAAGATTAACTCAAAAGAGTTCAAAGGCACTAAGAAGCAAATATGAGTTGCTTGTACTTCCAGGTCATTATCAGTAATGAACACCTCGCTGTTTTAGATGTATATGTTTTTGTCGTCTTAGAAATTAAATCACATGTTTTTGATCATTTGTGTTCACCTATTCACATGATTATGAAGTATTAACAATTTTCTTACTATTTATTTGCATCCAAATTTTTGGATGGAATCATAAAGTTGTCATTTTGAAAACGATTTGAGTGGTTCATGACTGTTTTATGCTACCAAGATGACAGTTTAGTATCTTAACTAATTCTTATTTGATTTTTTCGATGAATAATTAAGTTACATAAGATATGATGTTAAACTGATTTGGTTATTGAGTAATGCAGATGACGAAAGGGAGGTTTTGGTGGATGCAATCCGGACGCGTCTGATCGGGGAGGATATTCTGATTGTTGTCTTTTACTCCCATATGAATTATTGTACTCATTTTAACAGTGTAATAAAATGTGTGACAAAGTAATACACTTCAATTTCTTTGTTGACTATCTAATACTCCCTCCGTCCCTTAAAGATTGACAAATTTTTATTTTGGGTTGTTCCAAAACATTTGTCAAGTTAAATTGGAAACCAATTCTCAATGATGACTGGTTGAAAGTAAAAAGCATGATGGGGAACAATACAATAAATGATGTTCCGTTATTTTTTTACCTTCCCTAAGATTGACAATATTTACGGGACGGAGGGAGTATCGTTTCTAAAGCGGGTTGCATCACTCAGTTACACTTAATCGATATGGACTTTAAGTTAATGTATATTGGATAATTTGTAGTGAACACACACAAACTATATATATTATTACTATGTATGGCCAACATAATGGTTGTTGTAAACTGGAATTTCTATTTAAGATTTTTTTTTTAAGCAAGTTGCAAGTTTGTGCATGCACTTGTACGGTCAAACAAAGTCATAAAAACGTTAGAATTTAGGTATTTACAATAAATAGGGTACAAAGGGGGTTTGAAATGAACTTTAGATTATGGGATGTTTTTAAAGGGATGAGAAAGACTTGAAGGAAATCAAGTGGAATAGGGGGTGTGGGATGGCACCGTTGTTATATCTGTGATCAGACACGTTGGCTTTTTGTTAAAAAAAACAAATTTCATGCCTTTGTGAAAAAAGAAAGAGAAAGTAAAAAGTTTAATTGGTGATTTTTTACTTGCAGCGGGATTTGAATTGTTGGTTTGTAATTTGATGGGGTCAAAATGAAAAGGATTGATGATGAAAGAAGACATTGAATTGAAAGAATTTGACTTAATTTCTTGCGGGCAATTGTTTCGTTGGTTGATTGTTTGGGATTTATATCAACTTTTGTGTGTAGCCATTTGGAGACAGTACAAATGCGGTTTTGTCAGTACATTGTGAAGGGGGAAAAAATTGGATTAAATAAATGCATTTATTGATAAGTGATCTAACAAAACAATGTTTGGTAGTTATAAATGTGTCTGTATATAGTCATAGAGTTTTTGGCTTGGGCATAATAAATGCACCTTAATATGATCTAATTGATATTCATGCACTGTACAGTTGTGCTTTTGCTACAGATATTTTTGTGCGTGCTGTATCATGATGATTCAACAACTACTGTGTATGTATATTAGATTCACATAAAGATAAGTCACTTGTAATTTATCTCGTCGAAGCTGTATGCGCATGAACAACTATATTTCGTAGTCCGTTTTTATTTTTTTAGTTCCTTTTTTTAACTTATAATAGCTAGAAATTTTATATTTGCGGTGCCGGCTATTCACAAAACGGTAGTGTTTATCTTTCTATCTTTCTTTTTTTTACCCTTTTGTTTTCTTGTTGCCGTTTTATTTTTTCATATTTATTGTAGACGGTATTGTTTGAAGGTTTCGACAAGAAATATAATATGGTTACTTGCATATATCCCAAAAGGATAGAATTTGTCTTTGGTTTTCTTTCGGCTTTTTTTGTTTGTTGCTGCCGTTATTGTTTGGAAGGTAAAACAGTTGTGTTTATCTTTTACTTTTTTCCCGACTACTTTTGTTTTCTTGTTGCCGTTTTTTTTTTTTTTTTTTTTTTTTTTGTGTGTTTAACTTATTGTAGCCGATATTTTTTGGGAGGTTACGAAAAGGAATATGGTCTCGCAATATGTCTTATCTGTTCCGAAAGGATAGAATTTGTCTTGGATTTCTTCCGCCTCATTTTGTTTGTTACTGCCGTTATTTTGTGTGTGTGTGTGTGTATATATATATATTCCTACTTGTGAGTTTTACTTTGTGTAATGCACGAACAGAAAAAACCAAAAATATTTGTGAGAAAGAGAGTCAGCTACATTGTATGCTTATATTAGAAGTATCCGATGTTCAAAGAAATAAAAGCAACGATTTTTAACGATAATATAAGTTTATTTAGTAGAACATTGGAAGTCAACAATATGTATGATATTACCAATTCAACAATCAGCCGTATTCCGGACACATATAGGAGTGACCGTCAAGTATATCAAATGGTCATAAAGTCAGCTACATAAGTTGTCGAAATCGGATCGTCCTCCCATCATACTGCAGCTTCATACTGGATTTCACTTGACAACGTCATTGCTTATGTTGACAAATCTCAAAGAATAGGTAACTTATTTTGTAATCAAATAAACACACACACACACACACGCGCACACACACACACACGCGCGCGCGCGCGCGCGCACACACGCACACGCACACACGCACACGCACACGCACACGCACACACACACACACATATATTATCTAATAATCAATTGTTCACTTGTTGTTACAAACGTTGTTGCCATTGCTGTCCATGTGCATGATACAAGAACCGTCCAACTTCGGAAATCTGGCGACTTCCGTGACGTCCGTGATATTATACTTGTCGATGCAGCGTATGTAACATTAGCTTTGTTGGATCTTTAATTGCTTTCATATAATCTCGCATTTTGGTTTTTATTTGCATGAACAGAATAAAACCTGTCACATTGTCTATATGGGGTGATTTGATAACCACACAAGCCGAAGAAATCTTCCGAACCATAGATGGCTTGCCCATCATTGTTCTGACTCATAAATGAGTTCTATATATGAATTACCTACTATGTAAATTATTGATCGATTAGTATGTTTGTATATTCATTTGTAATTGTAGGAGGATCGTTAGGGACAACATCTTATTCTACTATTACATGTAATTCAGATATCAATCTTGCAAATACACTTCATCAATGGTAACAATATCAATTATGTACATATACACATATATATATGCTCTTTAAATGTCCATGCAGCGAAATTGCAAAAAAAAAAAAAAAAAAAAATTTGCAGGAAAAATGACAATATTGAAGCCATCATAGAAATAAGGAATCAATTCACTGCATCAAGAGAAGCAGTGAGTTTGAATCCGACTGATGATGAAGTTTGACCCATCAGTTACTTGAGGGAACAACAGGTAATTACATTATCTTATTTAACTAAAATTTGTTCATTAATTATTTCACATCTACAATTTTTATCGTATAGGAGAGCATGGAGATTTGGATTAAAGGGACAATTTCCAAAGTTGTTAACATGAAGAAGTTATATTATGCGTCCTGTCATTCATGTAATTAAAAAACCCTCGTCCTGTATGGAACGAAATTCGAGTGCGACTACAAATATATTCATGTTGGAATATGTCGGCCAAGGTATAACACATTGACTTATTGAATTATATTCTCTATCTTATTAAATTTTTAGTTTAGAATGTTACTAATTATTTTTACTTTCTACACTATATGATTCAGATGCTACATTAATATTGAATTTAGCAATGGTAGTGGAATGATTAAACTGACAATTTCTTGAAAACAAGACGAGCGGGATCTTCACAAAACAGCATATGAGATTATGAACATGACAGTAGAGGTTACTCGACTATCGAATCTACTAACCATTTCGACTTGCTCATTGTAGGAAAATGACATGTTTGTGGCTAATACTTTAGAATCTTTGCAACACATAAGGTTCTTTGTTTTGATGGCCTCAAAATTTACTGAGTACTACTGCACCAAGCAGCTACGTTGGAAAGGGATATAGATAGTTGAATCTGATACATAAAAGGCTTTGCAAGAACATCTTTCATATGTGTTTGATATGTACTATAGTGTGATCTGTATCAAATAGAATAAAGATAAAATATGTACCCGACATACATACATGTAATATGTATTTAGTGTGATCTTTTCTTTATGGACATATTGAAATACATACAAAATAAAGCATTTTAGTATGCCCAATCTGCTTATTTAAAACACAAATAATATATACATTCTATAATCAGTAATTCTTAGATTTATAATCAAATGCAATCTTATGCCGTCTGCCAAACAAGATCACTCCACGTTATTTGACCCTTTTCCACTCATATCTTGAACTTCGCTGATATACATTAACCAAACATTGCAATTCTTCACCCTTGGTGATTAACATTTGCGTTTCCCGCACAAGCCTTTGGGCTTGATATAGCATTTATTACTTACGAAACAACTGTCACTAGCTCTAAAGGACGCGCTTTTTTTTTGTTATATTTAAATATTTCAGTAATGTTCTAACCTTCCATCCAACGTATACAACTATTTGTCAAAAAAAAAAAAAAAACGTATACAACTAATTTGATCGACTTTACATGTTGTGTTGTCGATAGATTTTGATATCCACACATTCACGTATATTGTGTTTCAAAAAATAGGTCGTACTTTATCGCTTTGACATGATAATATATTCCGATTTTTTTAAAGTCACATTTCATGCATATCGTTTATTAAACCGTCACTTATCTTTCAAATTAGACGATATACTCGCACTTAACATTTCCATTCACGTGACTCATCGTATATGATTTATTTCACAACATGACACGTAGTTTTTTTGAAATACGTGTTTTGTGAATGATCGCTACATACATGATTATAAGTACGAAACATCACAACCACATTCTTTGTAGCAAAAAAAAAAAAAAAAAAAAAAACAACATTTTAGTATAAAAGAAGGAAGTCGTCATTGAAGGTTTGCACACATCAACCATAATTTTTTTTTTTCAATTACAACTTAAGCACATGTACTTATGTTTTTGTTTTTCATTTCAGCAGTTACAATGGAGTGGCCGCGAATAACTATAGAAGTTGACATCAAAATCATCTTAGGTGACATCCTTAAACAACTAAATCTTCTGCCCGCGGAATATGGAGTTCATGCAACAACAAACGATGGAATTCGTGCTTTTGTTCAAATCACAGATACCCCAAATGGCAAAGAACGTATCCGGTTTATTGGCTGTCCTTCAACAAATCTAGAACCTTTTGAACAAAAATGCAACGCGTCATGCTATAACATTTTTGAAGGAACTCTACAATTGTGATATCGTTGACGTCAACTACTTTAAGCTGAAGATGCTTGAATATGAACACAAGCAACTAAATCATGAGTATGATTTATTGTTTGGAAAGAACTCTTTTGCATAACCTATTACAAAATAAGCATAATTTAAGATAATACATTTAATTTCTTATATGAAATATGTCATCGTTTTTTTGTTTGATTTTGCTTTCATGACAAAAATTATCCTCTTTCAATTAGTTCCTCTACATGTAAAATTAACTTGTGTGTTGTACTTTTTGTTGAATTTCAGATATACATATATATAAATAAAATCATTGTCTGTTACTGCTATTGAAATTTTGATTTGAAATTGCTCCATTAAATTTTGCTTGCATGCACAAAATACAATAACTATAGAAATCTTTTTTTTTTTTTTTTTTTTTCAGAGTAAAGCTGGCTGACGCGTGCGTCGGTCCAACTAGTATAGTCTAAAACTGAACATTATATTCTATCAAAAAAAAAAAAGAAAACTGAACATTATATTATTATCAAGAACTAGTCTGTAACCGTGCCCATGCACGGGATTTCCATAAATAAAAAAAGTAATTAAAAATGTTAAAAAATAATTATAAAATCATATTCTAGTGCGGGATTTATATCAAAGTGGTGTGATTGGTGTCTACTTC
>BSSO01003868.1:0-15564 GCA_030267885.1 Mesembryanthemum crystallinum
AACTGCAACAACTCTAAGTTAAGCATTTACAGCTAGCTAGAAAAACTGAAAAACTATAACCTTTTATAGTTGAAATGGGGAGGTTATTGACACTTAATTGGCAGCTCAAAAGTGTCACATATTACGATCTAGTATAGGCCCTATTTGTCAATTAACGGCCTGAGGGCAATAATTAGTAAACTGTTTAAAATCTACCATTTGTCACTCACAGTAAAAAGTACCCAGTTCATATCAAGATCAGAAGCAAAAATTTAGAGAGAGAAAAAAAAAGGAACATAATGCAAAATTGGTTAAACCTTTTTAGAAGTCAAGAGATATACATTATAGCAAATAAAATTCTAAATAATTCTTCTTCTTCTTCTTCTTATTATTACTCCATTATTATTGTTAGGGTAAATTTCAGTGAGATATACTGAGGTTTGGCCAAAATACACGTAGGTATAGTGACATTTGAGAAATTACATTAAGGTAGACTCCGGTAAAATTCCGACTCAACATAACAATTTTATGACAATATTGCCCTTAGTATACCTTATTGAAACCTTTATATCAAAATATAAATTTAGGGTTAACTTTTTTTTTTTTAATTGTGATGCTTACATTCTACTAATTTTGCTTGTTAATTGTAATTTTACTAAATTTTTTTTAGTCTCTATCTTATCATTTTATGAGGGATATGTTCAGCCCCCTTTCAGGGGTATTATTGTCATTTCACGTGCTCCGATCACCATATTTGTGAATTTGCAGTAAGCTTTCCAAAATTGGTATACCTCAATGTAATTATTCAAACGTCGGTATACCTTTCTGTATTTTCACCAAACCTCGATATATCTCACTGAAATTAACCCTTATTATTATTATTAAGAAAATTGGTTTCCAATAATCCAACCTTTTAGCGAGTTGCAGAAAATAATCCAACCTTTCATATTTGCAGAGAATAATCACACCTTTCACTATAGTTGCATGAAACGATCCCGAGTGGACGCAATTACCTTCTTTGTTAGACTTTTTATGACGCGGCGTTGACTATTATTTTCTTTTCTTTTTACTGGATTTCTTTTTACATCATTAAAATCTAATGCAGAAGGTAACGACATCCACATGAGACTGTCTCATGCAAATATAGTGAAAGGTGTGATTATTCTGTGCAAATATAGTGAAAGGTGTGATTATTCTGTGCAAATATGAAAGGTTGGATTATTTTTTGCAACTCGCTAAAAGGCTGGATTATTAGAAACCAATTTTCCTTATTAGTATTATTTTGTTGTTGGCGTGGCTGATAGGGCACATCCTAACGCACAGGTGCTTCTCAGGAGGCTTGAACCCTTGACCTGGTCTGATGTATAAACTATAACTTGCTTTTATATGGTAAACTCAATTGGCCCCTAATAGAATATAGCAGAGCTTGTAAAGTCTGTAACCCACGAAAATAAGGCATCCGGGAGATCCTTGAGCCAAGATACTGATGTTGTGAGATCCTTGAGCCAAGATACTGANAAATGGCTCCTAGTAGGTTATCGAGTCCTCATAAGATTTCCTAGTTACCCATTTCTAATGTTTTAAAAACTACTGCTTATCCATTATACATCAAACCATGCTTCTCAAGATCTAAATTTTTCTTGTGTCATCAAAGTATGCTCATCATTAGTCCTTATCAAAATTTTCCATCCTTTTTTCTTAGTTTAGTTAAAAATACATTCTGACTTTTTGGGTAACTTATTTTCTGAAAAACATTTTCCCCATACTTTATATCATTGTTGAGATCAAGCATTTTCAATAGATTGCCAAAAAAAACCAAATACAAAAGCCTTAACGTGTGAAACATCATCATCATCATCAAATTAATAGTCCTGCTTTTTGGTGTTATGCCTCGAAAGATATTCCTCTCTTGATCGAACCCGAAATACTCATATGAATTAATTGTACAAATTTATGCCAAAATCAACGATGTTGATATCTGATATGTTATGTATTCATTGAATCAAAAATAATTTGAATTCCTTAGATGTATGGCAAATCAACATGCTGAGAATAATAGTCATAGATAAAAGCTTAACTAGTTAAAAAAAATATGTCTAAATTCAAGTCTATTGGAAGTTTATGATCTGTTTAGTGGGCAGAGATGAAGATAAATAATTAGTAATAAATCTGATGTAATTAACTCATACTCTATGTAATAGTCATTAAGATATGCAAAGCCTTGAAATGGTATATAGCCGAATTTCGATTAAAATTTTGACATACCCATAACAACTTGTATTCAAAAACAAAAAAAAAAAAAAAAAAAGGAATATTGAAATCATGATGCATTGTCAATGAACGGTAAGATTAACGTATCAGGGCCTCAAAGTGTGAAACATCATTGCCTAGAATTGTTTACACTATCATTTCATCTTAAACCCGCTTGGATTGGGGGAAAATTAGGGGGGTAATGGAAAAAATTAAAGGGCAAAAGTGAATGTTGGACGTGGTGGTGGCGGAAAAATTATGGTGGAAAGAGAAGGAAGAGAGAGGATATAGGAGGGGAAAACTTACCCTAGGGGGGTGATGGGTAATTTTTTTCCCCTACATCCTACATTCTTCTATTCCTTCCACCATAACCTTTTCCCCACTACCACCTCCAACCTTCACTTTTACCCGTTGATTTCTTCCATTACCCTCCTAATTTTTTCCCTCAATCCAAGTAGGGCCTAGGCTCACAGTTTTTTGAACCACAATATTCGGGGTTGGTTACAAATTGTCGATGTTTTTCTAAAACAAAACATGTATAAGACACAGATATGCTACTCTCTTGAGAGTTTTCATGCATTGAAGCTAGTCTGTATAGTTGGCTATTGGAAGTCGTTGTGCAAATCTTCGCCAGAACCAATGATGTTGCCACACAACATCCATGGAATCAATATGAATGCCTTTAGTTTCAGGCAAAAACAACGCGACGAAAACAGTCATGACGAACACCCAGCCTGCGAAGAAGAGGAATGCGCCGTACTTAAAATTGCAAAGGATGGCCAGGAATGTTTGAGAGATCACAAATGTGGTAGCAAAGTTAACAGCAGTATTTATGCCTAGGCCTATAGGTCTGATCTTCAAGGGGAAAATTTCACTAGGGATGACCCAAACTAAAGGTCCCCATGACCATCCATAACCAGCAACGAATACGCACATGAATGTCAACATTAGCATTGCAATGTCCTTTGTGATGGGCTTCACTCCTTGGACACCAACCGTCATTTCTAACAAGATCGCTATTGCCACCTTCACTCAGAAACAAATGAGCTTTATAATCAGTAATGACACAACATGAAATTATGAATTTAAACACAATACAAAGTCACTCAAAAGGACACAATAACATGACCATGACACAAATCGCATGCATATAACATGTTGTCGTACAATATATTTGAAGTATATTAAACTGATATCAACGCGGGACAAAACACAAACACAACTCGTCGTTATGTATTTGACAATCATAAATAAATTAAGCTCATACCTCAATACGCATCGATATACTACCATTTGTAATCATTTAGGTCACTTCACGCATGTTATGCTAAGTTTTGACAATTGGTCAATTAAAGAGAGCGTTTATGACATCAAGAAGGTTCCAATCCAAAATCAATTAGCAATGTGAAGAATTACTCCTTTTAACTGTAAACACCTCAAGGCTCTCTTATTCTATCAATTTCGGACTTCCCACTTAAAATTTTAAATTTGATATAGCAACAAGTAACTTATATAAGCAAATATACCGATTTCCACTTTCTTTTCAATTTCAATAGTTCCTCTAGCGGGGTTTTTTTTCTTTCCATGTTGTCATATTTTTTGTCACTTTAACAGACCATCACATAATTAGTTGTTATTAGATCAATATTGTAGTTTGCTTATTATTATTAGTTTTGAATTACATTTCACCAACATTTATTGATGGGATCAAATTTCAGTAAAATTACTTAAATATTGGTAGGAATTAAATCCTTAGTCTATATTGTACTTCCTCCGTCCCCTCTTTGCATGCTTTGTCAAACCAGTTTTGGTACAAGATTTTAGGAAGAAAATTTAGGCCCTTGGTAGAGAAACATTAAAGAATTGTGTAGTGAGTGTTTGTAATTTAGGAGAGGGAGTGATTGAAGAGAAAAAATAGAATTTTTTATTGGATTTAGGAGATAGTGGAGGGGTAATTTAGGGTGGATATGGGATTTAATTGATTTGTAAAGGTAAGTAAGTGACAAATTTTTTGATGGTTTGTAAAGATAAAGAGGAGACGAAGGGAGTATTAATTCAAAACTATTAAACGGAAACAATAAATGGTAACATATATATATATATATATATATATATATATATATATATTCGATTTCGAGAACAAATATAGTATGAGAAATGCAACTTACCATTGACAACAACATTTGCACACCACCTTGTAACAACAAAACTCTTCGACCACATCGATCAACCAAATAGGTAGACACAAGAATGGAGAAGCAATTGACCAATCCAAGCAAGATGGCAGCAAACAAGGCAGCATCTTGGCCTGAGCCTAAGGATGCAAGTATGACAGGTCCATAGAAGGCAACAATACAAATGCCTCCAATTTGTTGAAAGAAAGGGACTGCAATACCAATAACTAAATGAGGCCTATATTCCCTTTGGAATATGGTAAGGAATGGCTCTTTTTGTGAAGCCTTAGCTATTTCACTGGCTTTAATAAGCTCGGCTAATTCGGATTCGACGTTATGATCCCCTCGGATTTTGATAAGCGTATGCTTTGCTTCTTCCAATTTACCTCGTTCGACGAGGCTGCTTGGTGACTCGTCGATAAAGAGAATTCCGACCAACATTATTAGTGCCGGAACTATGGCGAAGCCTAGGGAGAATCTCCAGCCCCATGCTTGACTTGCAGAGCGGTAATTTACAACAGCAGCAATGACACAACCGATCCCTATGAAGAAATGAAAGCCGGTGTTGAATGCACCTCGCCACATTGATGGCGCCATCTCTGCTAAGTAAAGTGGAGTTGCCTACATTGTCAAATATTTGTAACATGATGAGATATAATGTGTCGAATATGCTTAATACTTTGTTGCTTTTGGAATTTCAATGTAATATATATTAAATGATAATTTTTTTATATGTTTACCCTTATTTTGTTACGACTAGTTATAATTTCTAATGCAATTATATTCAACTAATGGATGGGATAATTGCTTCACTATGTCTAAATTTAAAAGATTTGTTGATTTGTCCGCATTAGCCTTAAATGACGATTAATTTGAGACGGAGAGAGTACCTGATTATTGAAACCAACCCCAACACCAAGGAGGAGGCGCCCTAAGATGAGCATAGGGACATTCTCCGCAGCTCCAGCCACAACCCCGCCAACAAGGAAAGTGAGGCCACCGAGTAACATGGTAAACTTACGACCGAAAGAAGCAGTGAGGCGGCTAGCCGCCATGGACGCGACAAGGCCAGATATATACAAAGAGGATGTGAAGGCTGTTAATTCATGGCTATCGTACACACAGTATACGGTTGTTTTAGTACCGGCTGCCTGTTTTGCTATTTGTGGGAAGAATTTCTCAAGGAAGGGCTTCATGGTTGTTACTCCCCCTGCAATATTACATAATTAATTAATCATTAGAGAAAACTTTTACAAGGGCCAACACTAAATGGTGACCAATAAAACTTCTAAGTTACAAGGTCAGATTTAAGTAAATATATAGATGTTGTGCGTTCAATTATTCCTAATTATTTTAAATGTTTAGGTAAATTATATTTGAGAATGGCAAAAATCAAAGATATATAATTTAATTCCAACCAAACTGATGCGTATGATTAGAACAATAAAATGACTCTACATTTTAACTCTGACATGCTAATTCATAGAAAAGGGTATTATTTTTGTCATTATAAGTAGCTAAAGGCTCAAAATTAATATGCATGCACAAGAACATCAGAAATGAACGATTAACACACACACATGTACACACACAAACCTGTTACACCAATGTCGTAACCGAAGATTAGACCACCGGAGGCGGCCACCACGCAAGTCAAAAAGACTGCTGCCGTTAATCGAGCACCACCAACGTCGCCGCCATGGCTAGAAGCATCTACAACAGATGCTGATCCAACCATGTTTAATTTTTATCTCTAGCTCCTTAATTTGAGATCAGTTAAAAAATTGTCAGTTTTGTGACACACCAAAGTGTTGATTTTTGATGCCTATATATATGTGCAATAGAATCTAATTTGACCATATATGCAACAACTATGAGTTAAGAATTTACAGCTAAAAAAACAAAATGCTTCTAAAGTTGAAATGCGAAGGTTTTTGACTTTTGACGTACACTTAATTGGCAGCTCAAGGGTGTCATATTATGAGCTAAGTATATATTACTGACCTCTAATTGTCAATTAATTACACGACGGCTATAATTAGTTACCCTTTTTATGTTTAGCCTATATTTAGTTAATTTGGATTCTATCTCTAGAAACAATAATGGAGTACTATTTTTTTTGATGAAAAAACACAATAATACTATTTCCTTTAACTTGTACTGATAAAAGGGTATAATAAAGAAATTTGTTTTCTAATTGTCTCCCGAGTATTGGCACGGTAAATTATTGTACGTCGAGATATAATCTATTCAAAAGAATTGTGGTCAGAACACGACAAAGCTATAATTATGAGAGGTGATCACAAGATCACAATTATTTTCAAACCAAGAAGATGATAGAGAATACTCACTTCATTTCACAATATAAGACCTCCACGCTTTTCAATGGTCAAATTTGTAGACTTTAATCAAAAATTTTGATATAAAATAATTTGATTCACCACATAAAAATTAAATCTTAAATGCAAATAGTAAATTCACTTTGTAACTAAGTCAAATTCCATCATAATTTTGGGAATAGAAAGGTAAAACTAAAGTGTCCAATGTTAAAGCATCTCCAATGTTATAACTTGTATGAGAAAAACATCGTCATCCCCCTTCGATATAAACATTCAACTAATTAATTTTTATACCGTGGGGCCTAAAATACAAACTAATCAATTTTGTTGTAAACCGGATTAGTCTATAACTCTATATTATTAGAGGGGAAAACCTTGCATTATTAAAATTTCATAAATTCCCTTATGAAGTTTTCTTTATTACGGATTTTTTTCCGAAAAAATATTTATTCATGGAGTACTTTTGACAGCCTTGAATGTACCTTATGGGACAACTAACTATATCATTCAAATATTATCGTTACATATTTGCTAATTAATTTATTAATAACTTATTACCTCCCCAAGATCACCCAACCTTTTTTTTTTTTTAAATATATATTAGGTGGTTTGCATAGCTTGCCTTTCTCTAAGCTTAATTGATGTAGTGATGTATTATGTTTTCACGCGAAATGTTAAAATAAGGGGTGATTAGAGATCATAATGAAAAGAAACAAAGTAGTAAAACTAAATTAACTTTTAGTGGTTGAAATTTGCTTAATAACACCACATTAATGATGTAATGAGAACATATATATAAAAATTAAAAAAAAAACAGAGAATTTTTTTAACTAAAACTCATCCCTCTCAATTAATTCAACAAAATCAGGCGATTTTTCATCATCTTCTTTCTTTCTCTTCTTTCCTATTGTTGTTGCCCTTCCATGTCCTTTCAATTGAAACCCAATTGTTACTCTCTCTAAGCCAAGGATTTCAAAGGTTGATCTTCTTTTCTTTTCTTTTTATCAAGTATCAAGTTTCAAGTTTCAAGTTTCAAGTTTCAGGTTTGTTTTCTCTCTCTTTTAATTCAATCAGTGCTAATGCTCATATACATTATCAACCATTTGTATATATGAATTGTTATATTATTATTTACTCGGTAATGAATCTATTTACAGTTTTTCGTTAATTTTTTTTTTTTTATTCGGATGAATGAAAACCTTTTAACTTGTTGTGTCATGTTTTCCTACAAATTTCATATGATCCATAATGCTCGCTCTAGGTTATAAGATTCCTCCTCGTATTAGAATTGTTTTATGTTAATTATTGTCGTTGTTGTTGTTATTAAGACATGTAAATATTTTAAATAGATAAGTGCTTTCGTAAATACTTTTGAATAATTAATAAATAATTAGCTATGGCTTCAACTGAAGTCTATCATTAGAAACTTTATCTTATATATACAACTGAATAATTGTTAGCATATAATAAAAGACAAATTATTCCTTAAAAAAATGCAAATTTTATGGTCGGAAACCACAAGATTAGATTTCTGTTAGTGAAGTGAGATATATACTATTACTTATGTACTCCCTCCGTCACCCACTTACCTTAATAAAATTACCAAAATCAAGTCCCCTACTTACCTTAACATAACTATATTTTCCTCATATTCTCCCTTATTTACCCCTCACTATCCCTTACAATAAAAAATTATACTTTCTCTCTCCAATCATTCTCTCTCTTCACATTACTTTAATGTTTGTCACACTCACTACCCATTAGTTTAATGTTTATCAACCAAGGGCAAAATAATCCAAATACACCCTCCTTAATTCTTGTGTGAATAGTGTAATGTTAAGGATAGTGAGGGACGGATTCTTGTGTGAATAGTGTAATGTTAAGGAAAGTGAGGGACGTTTTGAAGTGAGTATAAAATGAGGGTATACTAATTACTAGTATTATATAGCACACGATGCGTGCATGATTTTTTTTGAAACTTTGGCTCTTATATTTCCGTTTGGCAAGGTCAATGTCGGACAGATGGAGGGTACAAATAACTAGGTCAATATCGCAGTATCTACTAACGCGAAGACGTTATCGTTGTGTCCACAATCACTCCTTTCTCTGGGAGTTTCCACTTCGTCTGCACTTTTGAACAAATGCAATTGAACCCTTCCCTTCTTGGAGTATTCTACAATCTCTATCGGTTAATCTTCTGTGCAGCAATTATGTGGTTTTTTCCCATGTTATTGGGTTCCGAAGGAGATCACAACTCTCGACTTTGTGTTGTTATCAAGTCTTGCATACCATCTGTTTGATTAAATGCCGCTGAGAAACCTTAACAAGCAATTTGCTTGTATTCTGCTCGAGTCATCAACTAATCACTAACCAGTACTCTATAGCTAAATGGGGACCTAATTGAATATGCAGAGGTTATGTGGGTATGTTTATGTACCCGTACATGCAAAAGCTAGGGAGGTCCAGATGTACGCAACCTTACTTCTAACTAGGATCAGCTACCATGTTTGTATCCTGACCATGTTACTGGGTTTCTAATGCATGCTTGTCCTGGGGATATCATCAAGCACATTGGGACCAGGCAGTTGTGCTTTTCGAGTGCCCGACTTTATAATCACCTGTAGTTGTAAAGCCTAGACAGTTCAATCGCGCAACTAATGGCAACAACTACTGCCTCATTGATCTTAAACTCTAAGGAAATGGGACCAGAGAAGATACATCTGAAACCTTTTCACTGCTTGTTTATGTTCTTGCCTAGCTGAAACGTCATGTTCCATTTCATAAATTCCTTATGAGGCACCAATCCATCCTTCCTTCCTCGCTTGACATTGCTACTCTGTTGGCTATCTTGTGTCTTTCCCATCTTAGGCAATTGGGGTATTGACGAATATCTTCTGTAGTGTATGGAAAATCATCATTCCATCCTTGATCCACCACCCAAGTCCCAGGCCTTAAAAGCACCATGTTGTACTTTCTACCAAAAGGTACAAATACTAGCAATATCTCATAGCAAAAGAAAAACATTCGTGTAGCATGCTGTATGCTAGCAATATTTTCGTGCATATTTCCTCTGCCTTTACTGCCGTTCACGCAATAATACTTATAAATACTGGCTTTCTGGCACATTCTTGGTTGGATTTCTCACTTGGATCACTGAAATTGTTACAGGAGTTTTGTTTTCTTAATTTTGGGGAGAACAATAAAAGCAAGAAAAATAGAAAAACAGAATGGGGTTTTTGTCACTGTTTCAAGTGGCATCAATGCCCATTCTGGAAGTGCTACTAGTAAGTGGATTAGGGGCTTATATGGCATCCGAGTACATGAATATTTTGCCAGCTGATGCCAGAAGGTATTTGAATAAGGTATAACCGAGAAACTTTCTACTTTCATTATGGTATTTATCTTTGCTATATATTATGATTGTACGTGGATACTGTTGAAACATATTTAGATCTTAGGGGATGTGTAAAACAAGAAGTGTAATTGAAGAAACAAATTGTTGAAATGGTGAGTGCAGATAGTGTTCGTGGTGTTCACTCCAGCACTCATGTTTGCAAGTCTTGCCAAGACCGTTACATTGCAGGACATCATATCATGGTTAGCTACCTTAAATTATATACTTAATCTCCAATTCATTTGAACTCTCTTAAGTTTTTCCCCTTGTTTTTCATGTGATGTTAAACCTATGATACTCACACTCGGTCAGCTTGATCAGTTGATCTGCTAAAGGGTAAAAAACATATTTCATGGACTTGTTATGTCTGTGATTTGACTAAAAGTGTCCATGTGTTATGTCATACAGTCTCTACTATCTAAGACTCCAAGAGGTAGGGCTCAGACTGGACACTTTGGGTTGGAATGAGAGTTTGAGTAACATAGACAATATCTGACAATATAGGATGACGAAAAGAAAGGTTAACGATGAATTACACAAATTAAGAGAAGCTTTAGGTGATGCACTTTCCATCATCCTGAAGCATGTCATACTAAACGAGACTAGCTATTTCAAGGGAACTTTCGATCTCAAAAGAGTTCCTACATATTCTCTGTTGCATCTCATACTGCAGGTGGTTTATGCCCATTAATGTGGGGCTAACATTTGTCGTAGGAGGAATTCTTGGATGGATTGTGGTAAAGTTGTTGAAACCCGGTTTGCACCTAGAAGGATTAGTCATTGCTTCTTGCTCAGCAGGTAATATCATTTCAGTTTCTCAGCTTCCTCAGATATAGAGATGATTGTCATATCAATCAAGATAACCATTCTATTCTGATTATACAAACAGCAAACCTGGGAAACCTTGTTCTAATTATAATACCCGCAATCTGTAAGGAGGATGGTAGCCCATTTGGTGCTGATCATGCTGCCTGCACTTCACTTGGTCTCTCTTACACCTCTTTCTCCATGGCTGTAAGAAGATTCCCTGTTTTCTTTTCCTTTATTTCGGACTACAGAAATGATCTTGATATAAATATTGATTATTATGTTGGTTTTGTTTAACTTGTATACAAATATGATTATTTACTTATTTATTTTTTTATTATTATTAATATATTATTAATTTTTTTATTTTTTTTGGCAGCTTGGTGGGTTTTTTACATGGACCTATACTTTTCAGTTGGTAAGAAGTTCTGCTGTTAGATTTAAGGCAATACAGGCAGCTGAAGAGGCCGCTGCAAGGGAGCCAAACAGGGATTGTGAAGCAAATAGAAAAACCCCTCTTCTTAAGGAAAAGAATCAAGAATATGATGATGCAGGAAACGAGGTTGTGAGTCGTTTTCTTCTGCATTATGCATATAAATTTTATGTTTTAATTTCATCACTAGCAATATACTCTAAGAATAATTCCCTCCCTTATTGGAGATTACAATTTGATAGATAACTCCCAAGATTGAAAATGAGCCCTTTTGGAAGAAGCTTGTAGAGGCTCTCCATCATACTCTAGAGGAATTAATGTCACCTCCAACTGTTGCCGCGGTGAGTCTCTCGCTCTCTCTGCCTCTCTCCTCCTTCTTCATATGCCCAAGCATGTGTGCATAGAACAGTTCTGATCATGATGTATATGTCATATATTTAACTATTTGTCTCATGTTATTTGCCGCTTTACATTCCAATACACCATTTAGTGCTCATTTCCTTGATTTATCCTTGTGGTATATCACCTAATATAACTTTCAAATGCACCTAGTTCCAATAAATGAAAAGGCAATATAAAACATTCTAACTATTTCTGAAATCAAGAAATTAAATCGTTCATATGTGCGCATTAACCATAAACGACATATATTATGAAACAGGGGACTATAATATTAGCTGTTGAATATAGGTTTATGCATAGTCTTGAATTGGTTTATGCAACTCATTATCAGGTTTTGGGTCTCACATTTGGAGCAGTCACTTGGTTGAAACACCTCGTCATAGGAGAAGGTGCTCCATTCCGCGTGATTCAAGACTGTGCCAAATTGCTTGGGTATGTCTTCGGATAATATTATCCCTACATTAACACATTACTAACTATAAAAATTCAACTGAAACTTTGCATGTTTTTACTTTGTTTTAATAGGGATGGAACAATACCTTGTATCACCCTTATAATGGGTGGCAATTTAACTCAAGGTAGTTCATTATCTTGTAATTAGTTCTGCAAAAGATTAAGAAAGAACGAACATGGACTGACTCAAATTTTGGAATTGAACAGGCTTACGATCAGCAAAAGTAAAGCCATCAGTTATCTTGGGGGTGATCTTTGTGAAGTATTTTCTGCTCCCAGTGTTCGGAATTGGAGTAGTGAAGGCTGCTGATTATTTTGGCTTCCTTCCAGATGAGCCTTTGTATCACTTTCTGCTGATGCTTCAATTCACTCTTCCTCCAGCCATGAATATTGGTCAGTTAACTTCCCCAGTCTTTTATTTTCAGCTTCCTATACCATACCATGATATTAACAATAACAAAGACCATGATAATAACAACAATAATAACAAAAGAAAAAATCTTGATATCAATCATCTCTCACAAGGATTTTGTTTGTTACAAGTATAGGGGGTCAAGACATATATAACCTTATCCTAAAATTACAGATTGTTGCCTTAATACCTTCACCGAGAGCGTGTTTGACCTAGCTTTTTAAAAATTTGAGCTTCTCATCCTATTTCCTTACTATCTACCCCTCTACCTCCTCTATGCCTCCCAATTTTCAGCTTCTAAGAAACTACAAACACTTTCTAGGCGGCAAGAAGCACTTGCTTCAAATTTATGTTTCTTGGTCCCTTGAAGGTGTTTTTGGGGGATTATATGGGGAAAAGCTCAAGATTCCAAGAAGTTAGTCCAACAGACTCTAAATCAGTTGGTTTTAGGCTTTTTGCTGTTATCTAAATTTGGTTTTTTTTAATTTGTTACTTTTGTTAATTATGCTTGGATGGTGGGGTTGCAGGAACTATGACACAGTTGTTTGATGTGGGACAAGAGGAGTGCGCAGTGATACTCCTATGGACATATGTTTTTGCAGCATTTGCACTCACTGTTTGGTGCACTATTTTTATGTGGATTCTATCTTGAAGAAATGCTTAGCGGGGTAAGCCTTTGTTTCTCAGACTCTTCATCTATCTGCAAGACAAGTGGTATGAACAACGCTTTAATTTTCGGCCAATAACTCTACAATGTTTAAAAATGGCCGAGTTTGGCACCTGGATATGTAGCCGACTCTGAGTAACATAGGGGTCTAGTAGGCATACGCATTTTTGGATGATACTTCAAGCTAACCAAATTCAACAATTGATATTCCTCAAATCACATCAAACTGACTTTAAGTAGTATTGATTTAGTTGCCACCGTTAGTCTGATGCGACGAGGAGTTGGAATTGGAATTGGAATTGGCATTGGCTCAGGAAGAGCTGGCATGCTTGCAGCTTCTGGTTGTGTAACTTTTAGCAAGTCCACATTTCTAGTGGCTGATTTGAAGGACATATATCACTCTACCTATGATTCTGTGTACTTCTGTATACTTCTGTACTTGTATAATTATGTATCATCCATGTATGTATGTACTGATTATATAAGCGAAGCAAAGAAAAGATCCCTCGACATTGCACTCGTAGATCACAAACTCGCTTTGACAAAAACGTTCTATATGTAAAGGATAAGAGTACCCATACAAAGAGTATCCATACACCTTGTGGATACACTCTCATATGTAGGGGTGCAACTGAGTTGAGTCGGCTCGGTGAACCCTTGGACTCACATCGATCAAAGCTCGGCATGGACTCAGGTCAAACCGAATGTGAGCCTAGCTCGAGCCGGCTCATATGCTTTCCGAGTCGAGCCTAAGCCTACTATGGCTTGGCTTGGTTGGCTCGGTATATTTGATTCTATCCTTAAATCAAGTGGCACCATACATTACTATAAATACGTATTTTTCTGTTTCCGATTTCACTAATTTCAAATAATAATATGCATCGTTAATTGTTTAACTACAAACAAAGTAAATTGATTTATGTTTATACGTTTTATATGGTGAGAGATGGATTATTATTTGTTTAACCAATGATCTTCAATGGCAGCTCGTCTTCAATAAAAGAAGTAAGTGGATACTTGAATTAAAAAAAGTGATCCACATTGCGTACCATTGCACATGCCCTTACCTAGAGCTGGCAAAGCATAAAGTATGACACAATACGACAACATAATACAAATATGACACGAAGTTATTGAGAGAATCACGAACACGACATAACACGAACGTGTATAATTCAAACTTGATACAATTTGATATAATTTAATTATGTACTAACTTTCTACATAATTTGATATATTTTGAGACCGACGCAAAATTTACACAAAATGTAAAATGAACGTGACCCAGTGACATAAATTGCCAGCTACCCTACTCGAGCTACAATTGTCTGTGCAGTATAAATGCAAGACTTGTGAAGTAAACATTAAATAATAAACTAATAATCACCATCATCCCTTCCAAATTGCATGCAAAAATTTATAGATCTATAAGCACTAGTGGACCTATGGGTCTTTTCGGTGGTCAATTGGTCCCCAACTTTTAGAAGTTTTTTGAAATATTATTGTATTTATATATATATAAAATAAAATAAAAAATACAAGTAAGTTTATGTGACTATACTGAAATATTTTAAATATTGCAATGACAAATCTTCATTCCTCAAAGGTTGGCAAACACTAATTTAATCAATACTCCTGTTAAACTAATAACCAACTAAATACTAGTGTACAGTAAGTTCTTGAAATAGGATAGTGGATCCATATCACCGAATGAATGAATGATAGAAGATACAAATTCTCCAGCTCTCCTTTGTCATTGTCCCTCTCCTATTTATAATAGCCTACTAAATTGGACCATATATGCGTGAAGAAACCGAATCAAGCAAAAGCTTAAACTGATATTTAAAGGTCCAATTAATGTTTTATTTCTTAATATGCCTCTTTAGACTCTCATGCAATCTCCTTTAGGCTTGAAATGTGAAAGATACATGCATAAGCCCATCTTACTATGTAGGCAGAAGGCTCAACTATTAGAGCACAGGGTCACCATGATTAAAACTCGAGACCTCTCCGTCATTACTACTTTGTTTGATATCATGTGAATGAACCAACTCAACCAATATCTTAAACTGATAGTTCATAGTTGGAGGGCCAACTAATATTTTTATTCCTTAATACAAAACACATATAAGTCAATACAGGTGGCTTTATTACTTTATACAGTATTAATAATTATATATAAGATTGATGAGAACGAACTCTCATTATCATATGTATTATTATGACTAAAAATCTTTTTAAGTATATTTAAAGA
>BSSO01003869.1:0-15564 GCA_030267885.1 Mesembryanthemum crystallinum
AGAAAATAGGTTAAAAAACACATGTGAGGGGCAAAACGGGGATAAAATACTATTTTTTGGCCGGAAAAGAGAGTAAGGGGGGACTAACAGGACGGAAATTTTTTAAAAGGTGGTTCCTTACCAAAAACATTTTATAAGGGGGGACTTCACAAAAAACCCTATATATAAGGGGGTTCCCCGCAAAAAATCTTAAAAAAAAAGAAAAAAAAATCATTCCAATGATGTTGAATGTTTGCAAGGGTGATCCTTGAAAACACCTATCTGCCTTGGCTATAAAGACGCCAAATACACAACACGACCCTAAACATACCCTAGAGACTTGGAATCCTAGTAAAGATCCGAGAATTAGAATCCTCTCTATACAAATGCATTGTCATTTTTTTTATAAGAGATAATTGTATTAAAACCAAAATGTGGAGCACCATAATGCTGTCATAAAAGCACATTGCCACAACACCTTATTCTCCTTACCCTTCCACTGCTACAAAAACTAAACTCCAATAGTAGGGCTAATAAAGCACTCCCCTCTGAAACTAAAAAGTCTCCTTAATATTGTCCAAGCAAAGTCACAAATGTATAAGAAGTAGACAAGTCTCACTAGCCCCAAACTTGTGTTTCTTTGCTCTCATATGTGTTAAAGCAATAAGAGGAAATAAAGTTAAACAAAAAGAAAAATGAAAAATGGAAAAAGAACCAACTTAGATTGGGTTGGAGATCCTAGTGATGCAATTTGTCTTCTTGTCAAGTTGATATTGCTTATATTATATGTATGGTTGGTTACATTTGTGACTTTTTTGAGATTCTTATTGAGTTGTTTTATATCCTCAAGTTTCAACTATAACTCTTAAGGAATGTGTATTTATCCATTTCCAATGGAGTTCTAATAGTTAACATTGTCAACGTTTTAGACTATATCAAAACAACTCATGACACTCGTATTTGTGTATGCATTAAAGTAGATGACTTTCAACTCAATTCAAAGGCAAAGGGAGACATCCTTTGTTTGTAGTGCTGAGGTTATGTAAGTCCTACGCTTACTCAATTACTGCGCCCTTAGGTGGGAGGCAAGCATTGGGGCAATGGTGTGGTGTTATAACGAAAGCTTAAGTACCTGTAAGGAACATCCACTTTACTAAGATTCTTTCGTATAGGGATTGAGAGGAGACGACACTTTGCTGACTTTGCTGACTTTGCTTTATTCTTGTCATCTGCCAACTAGCTTTTGGATAGGGGACAGAGCCTTAGTAATAGGAAATGAGAATCTGGAGGCGGATGGATAAAAGTTATGATCTTAATTATATAGTACATGAGGTGATGTTGAATAGCAACGTAAAACACACAAGTGATGAAGCTCCATTAGGAAAAAAAATAAATTAAAAATGCTCTCTCTCTCTCTCTCTCTCTCTCTCTCTCTCGCCTCTCAGCCTCCTCTTCTCCCGCTCTCCCTTCCCAGGAGGAAGACTTCTCTCCTCTCCTCCCTTTCCCTTCCTACTCCCTCCTCCACAAAGTATGGCTTCGTTTCGGCCGGCCACCTTTCGGGTTCAGGGGAAAGGCGTTCGATTTTCCTTCGAGAGGGTCCGCAATTGTAGGTTCATCGACATTAGTGTGGGCGTGTCCTAACTCCTACGCCGGCGGGTGTTTTGTCGATGAACATGGCGCTGTGGGTGTGTGAGGTTATGGAATCGACTGGCGCTAATCTTGGTAGATCAGCGCATAAGAGAAGGTTTGGGCGCCTTCTGGGCTCGATCCAATGCCAGAGGTCGTTTTCTCGAGCTAGGGATTTCTTGAGGGAGCAATCATCGACGATCTACATTCCAGGTGCTCCAAGGGACGAGAGGTGGGCGGATATGAGGGCGGCGGTCCTTGATTGTATGCGGGGTCAATGGTGTAAGGTGGCGAGGAAGCCCATATCTAGATCTCGCAATAGATTGGGGCTTAATGGCCACCAAATTTGCCTTGGGTGTGGCAGATCGAGAGTGGCAAGTGAACTGACACCGTGGCTTGGGCCCTCTAGGATGGAGGTGGCGGCGCGTGAGGCACGTGGGTTTCATGAGTCAATCAAGGCTGTTTTGAAGCACTTTCACATGTGATTCGCACGTCTATCTCAGGTACTACAATCTCCATCTTGCAGGATTTGGGACAGGTTCTTTCTCCATTCCTTGCTTCTCTTTTTGCTCCTATTCCTTCTCATTTAGAGGGACTGAAGATGGGGATTTCTGCAAGCTGTTGCTGGTTGTTCAGGTAACGAGAGGCCTAGGGAGGGTGCTGTTTCTGGATTGAGACTCCACGAGGGATGTAGGGGGAGAAATTTTTTCCCATCTTGACTCAACATGTTGACCAGGGAGTGGAGTGGATGCAGGTTGTGTCCAGGAGGCTTCATCTTTAGGTGGAACCAAGTTTCTGAAAATATAAAGGAGGGGCTGCTTGTGAGCCGTGGTTAGGCTCAAGCAGGGGGTGCTTTCTTGGATGGGGGGGCTAGCTCCTTCTTTGATGATGATCTTAGTTTAGGGTGCAATTATTTGCTTATTGAGGATCTACAAAGGGCTTCCAGAGGAATAGGGTTCTCACGTGTCTGAAACCCCAACTATGTAGTTGCAGGATACCCGGCTCTTTAGAGAGGAGGAGGCATGTTGCTCTACCAAAAGGGATTTGGAGAGCTTGGAGGTTCCTTGTAAGGAACTTGTGCCCTCTCCACAGCTATTAGGTCGGGTGACGCATTGGTGGAGAAGGGCAATGATGATCGAGGTGATGACATCCTCCCCACTCCTGTACTTCCGGGTCTTACACTTGGCAGCGTGGAGGCAGATGGGCTAGGTAAAGAAGTGGTAGAGGTGTTGGTGTTTAAGCTTGTGGATTGGTCGGGGAAAGATTTGGCATTTGGGACTAAGGTCTACTCCAAAAGAAAGAAGGGTTTCCGAGAATTGGAGTGTCTTAAGTCTAGTATTAATTATGATGGTTAAGTTTAAAGTAGTGGTTGTGTATGGTCTTGCTTCTTTAGGTTCCGCTGGTTTGTTGAGGGGCTGATGTCACTGTTGAGTAGGGTTTTTTTCCCCTCGCATTATTGATTTGTACTCTCTCTCTTCTTCTTGATAAAGATCTTTCATTTATCAGAAAAAAAAAAGAAAAAAGAAATGAAGCTTAATTGAGCTAAAGAGAGAGAAACTAACTCTTTGTTGTTCTTTAAGGTGGCTTATAGTGGGAGAAGTGCATTATGGAGGTGTTTTATGATGTTATGGTGACTCCAAGGTATTGGTCCCAAAGGAGCTAGATATACTCTTGGTGCATGGTGCATCGAGGTTTGGTTGGAGGAACCTTTTGGGGAGTGGTTGATGTGTTCTCAGCACGTATCATGAGAATGGACTATGTCTCAGTGGACGTTTTGCTATGTCCTCCTTCCATGATTGCTTGGAGGTTATCAAGGACGATTTTTTTTTTTTTTTTTTTTTTTTTTTTTTTTTTTTATTCCTTTAGGTTTTTTTTTTTTTATTTTCTTTTTCCCTCCTTGAGATACAAATGGCTATGTACCAGCTAGAAGATCATACTGCTTCATCCACTTGATTTTGTGTTATATGTGAGTGCAATAATGAAATCCGCACTATTCTTTATGTACATTGATGAGTCAGATTTGCTTATTGAGCCAGTTTCTTTGGGTTGTAGGGCAACTATTTGCGTTTTGGGTATGGTAAGGAGAAGTAATTGCCTTCTTTTCTGGCAATCTTCTGGGTTGTGTAATGCTGTTATTCGAGAGAATGCATGAAGTTCAAAAGGTTGATATTTAGCTAAGACCATGATCCAGACAGAGTAGTCTTTATGGCCACTTTGTGGTCAACTGCTGTGGTGCTTTGATCTTGTAGGTTACCATCTAGGATTATATATTGAATTGGATTGTTAATAGTTTTTGTGTACATGTTTCCTTCTATGTTACTTCTAATGTAATATTTTGTAACTTAAACTGTTACCCACAAAAATAGGAGAAATTGTTGCGTGGTCCGGGACTACCACGTCAGCCGTATTCCCGGCCAATGATAAGCTTACACGTAGTATTGCCAGACTCATTCTCAAAGAAACGGAACACTGTTAACTCTGTTAGGTTTGAATATATGAACATCTGTTCGCAAATAATTAGCGCCATGATGCTGCAGTCTCCAAGTTTTTGGGTGTTAAAGTTGCAGTATTTTTTTTCCCTTTCCATGAGCAGGCAGATTCATTATCATCCTTTCTTCCATGGCCATCCACCGTTGACTTTGAGTAAATCCAATTACTTTTGTTTCAATTTCTGTTTTTTTCTCCTTTTTTTTCTGGTTATTTCATTATGTCAGATTAATAGATTGGTATGAGTATTTGATAGAAGTCACATTTCCAAATAATAAATTAGAGTCTTTGATTTTCTTGCCCAGCATTCTGGTTAAAGATATTCAGATTTTAGAAGCTTTTTGTGAATTAGGTAAAAATTTCAATGAATCAAGAACGCACACAAATTCTGTCAGTGGCGACCATCTCCTTCTGCATTATAATACACGAAGCACCTTGAATGAAGGTTTTTCACTTTAACAAGATGTATCTGCGAGATAACTTCAGAGATCTGAAACTTGTCCATGAACTTGGATCCACTTGAAAATGAGAACCATGAGAGAGAATGGGTAAAAAAGGATGAGAGAGAAAGTGTCCACATGAATATAATTAACTGCAAGTTTTAACCCCAAATAAGGAAGGAAATTAGAATATTATATGTTCTCCAAAATCTGAAACAGATAAACAGCAAACGCTGTTAACGTGGTCACTTTTGCTCATCCAAAAGTAACTGCTGAGTAGGTTTATTTTGCTACGTGGCACTTGTTTAGTGGTTCGGACTACGGCTGACGTGGTTGTCCGGGACCACCTAATAATTTCTTCAAGAATAGGGGGCCCACAAGTCCCCTTCTTGTGTCCCTTCAATTGTGTTGTTGCTATGTTATGGCTTGTTTAGGACATTGATGTTGAATAATATATTACTATTTGCTTCTTATGATAGCTGAACTTCTAGAAGGAATGTCAGCTGCTTTTTGTAATACTTGATTTTAATGTCCTTACAGGTGAAGCCAGTAGAGGTTCGGCAAGCTGCTGGCTTGCTTCTGAAGAATAATCTCAGAACTGCTTTCAAATCAATGACTCCAGCAAATCAGCAATATATAAAAACTGAATTGTTGCCTTGTTTAGGATCACCTGATAGGCACATCCGTGGTACCGCTGGGACCATTATAAGTGTTATTGTGCAACTGGTGGGAGTTGTTGGTTGGCCTGAGCTATTGCATGCACTTTTAACTTACCTTGATAGCAGTGATCCCAATCATGTTGAAGGTGCAATGGATGCTTTATCTAAGGTATGGCTAAGGATCAGGTGCTCTTCATATTAGCACATAAATAAATTCACTATTATTGTTGATGACGTTTTCCTTTGTTTAGAGCTTTGTTCTTGATTTTTTTAACCTTCATTTTGGGTGTTACGGAGAATTATCATTACTGCAAACGAGTTCTCTTTGTGAGATTATTGGGTTTTATCATTTTTATTGTACTCTAGGAGAATTTCTTGTCGTCTTGTTCTCACTCTGTTTTGTTTTCTATTGTTTGAATCTTCTGAACAATGAAAGCCACAAAATAGACATCATCCTTGGTGATGCAGGGATATATTCGACAAGCTTTTCCCTAGACCATATGAAATCTCTCTGACAAATGCTCATAGATTTCTATTGTTAAAACTTACGCAGCAAAGAGAATTGCATAAGAATTTGCACGGGTCTAACATTATGTTTCTTAATATGATAAGTATGGACCTATCTGATCCGTATCTTTATTGCCCTATTTGTCCATAGCATTTTTGCCACAGCAGGCTTGTTTCATATTTTTGAGTCCATAATATTCAAGCTACCAGCAGCTCACTTCCTCTTACTGAACTAGGGCAGCCGATATATCTGTATGTTGAACACATTGGTCTTTGTTAAATTACCCTGTGAGCATATGATGAGAGTATTAAAGTCCCAACACTTCACTAGTACTTTCCAACATGTTGTACCTTTTATTATGATATCCTGATGATTGATATGCTGAAGGAATGTACCCTTGTATTCTATAATGTAGGGAAAGCATTAACTCTTTGATGTGTGATCCAAGTTCAAGTTTCTGAGTTTTTTGACCTTTTCCGTGGAAATCATATCATATAGTTGCTTCCTCCGCATTTAGTTATCTATGGAAGAACTTATACCTTCAAATTCAATCACAGTAATTCATGTTAAATTTCATTCCGCCTTTTATGTCCATAGATTCTTAGCAGAGTTCTCATTTTCACTATTTCTGTTCTTGCGATGTTGGCATTTAATCAATGAAATTTGACACCCATAACACCTGTTCTGTAATCCTTTCTTTTCAATTTCAGTAGAATTGTTTGGTCATGGAATTCCCTGATAGTTTGTCTCCGATTTTATGGTTTAATTTTGGTGCTAGGAGCCATAGAGGAAATTTTATAGGGTATCAAATGACAATGAATTACAAAGTTGAAAATGTTGAACCTAGAATGTATTGTGTTGAACAGATATGTGAAGATGTACCGCAAATGCTTGATTCAGATGTTCCGGGTATGACTGAACGCCCCATCAACGTTTTCCTCCCAAAATTATTTGAGGTGATGTTATTATTTGCTCTTATTGCGTTGATTACTCATTAGCGTCTCTATATTGCAACTGATTTTGGACCTTACTTTCTTCTGCTTCGTCCTATGCAGTTTTTCCGCTCAACGCATGTCTTATTGAGGAAGCTTGCATTAAACTCTGTCAACCAGTACATTATGTTAATGCCATCTGTAAGCTTGTGCAAAATCTCCCTTATAGACAGCCTATATTGTATATAGCCTCACATTTGTACTATTTTGTTTTCAGTATCTGTATATGTCCATGGACCAATATCTTCAAGGCTTGTTTCTTCTTGCTAATGACCCTTCCCCAGAGGTTCGAAAACTGGTAAGTTTGTGCTTGTCATTATGTGAATAATTTCCAATTCCCCTACAAGACTGAGCTATCTATCTGGAAATTTTATGATATAATTTTATCAGTAATTAGTTGGTTGGTAAATGTTTCATATCTCTCTCAGGTGTAATGAGGTTTTGATTGAAGTAATAACCAATCCTTTTCATGTGAACAACTTAGTTTATGAAGAGCTTTTTTTTTTCTTTTTTTTTGGGGGTATATATTTAATGCAAAAAAGAGATTTCATTAGTGGAGAAGAGAGTCACTGTTGGGCACTTCTAGATTTGGATGATAGTGGAAACTTTAACACTACTTTTAATGCTCCTCTACTTCTGATTTGCTTTGTGAGTGGCAAGCAGTTACTGCTTTTCTAGGTTGGAATCCCCAATGGCTGCCCGCACTTAATGTTTTCCTTAAGTCATTGTATATCACAGAGATATGAAAAGGATTGAACCTAACCCATTCATTAAATGGGTAGTGAAACTCAATTGTAACCCATCTTAACCTGTTTAGCCCATTTAACTAATTTCTTCTCCGCGAACAGAAGTCCAAAGGTCAATATATAATAGAGGAAAAGACAATTTTAATTCTTCAAAATATGTACATGCTACTGATGTTAGTTAATACTTACGTTAATGGGTTAAGAAAGTATTTACTAACTATTAATGGTTTACAATTAGTTGCATCACTTAAATATCTTTCAGAAAAAAATTGACAAATGTAATTAAGCAGTTGGGATGAGTTATTTCAGGTTGAATTCTCAAGCAAGTCTAATCTTACCCATTTTAATAAAACGGGTTTATAATGTCACCCGCGTAATTATATGTTCAAGTTATTAATCCTAACATGGTTATTCATGCCATTTTTTGGTTTGGTTTTCGTATCGGGTCAACTTTTGCCACGTCTAGGTGGAGTCTCACTTTCAGTCTTTCAAGTCGGTTTGCATTATTTTGAGTTTGATCCACAGTGCACTTTGGCATGTTCCATAACGTTTTTGGAGTTGGTAATTGGTGGTCATTGGGACTTTTGGGTGCGTTTGCCTGTAGTCTTGGAGCCTTTCCAGGTTTGTTATGTGGGGTTTGGAGGGAGAAAAGAGAAAGTTGTTGTGGCCCAATACTCTCTCGGCTATAGTGTGGTCCTTAGGCTTGGACAGAATGCAAGAGTTATTGTCTAAAGCCCGCTCTAGCACCTGAGTTACTTTAGTATTGAGTCGCCTAGCATCTTTTGGACTAGGGCTGCTAGGGCTTTTGGGAGTTATTTTAATTCTGAGGTCCAAAGAAATTGCGTTAATCTTTTTTGTTAAAATAAAAGAAAATTGTATGCCGGGCAAGCTGTCCACTATCATCAAAAGGTTACAAAGTAGCCCAATTCCTCTTGAGATCAGAGGTTGGATAACATCTAAAAGCCCCATCAGTTATATCCCATAAAGATGCTAAGCTGCTCAATCCCAGAGAAGTAGAGGTGATACCGTGATCCCAGAAAAGATTATTGCAGGCCGCCTCTTCTGTGATATGTAAACTTTTCTGTCTCCTTTTTATTTTTATTTTCTCAAAGGATGGCTTTTTTCAAATAACTTATTTGGGATAACAATTTCTCAAGGTTCCTTAATGAGTAGGAAGAGGAAGTTGTCTAAAAGTTAACGGAATTACACCTCAAGACAGATATTGAACCAGAAGATGAAGATTTGACCTTATGGTTGCATGATACTAGTGGCTTGATGTTTGTGAAGAGCCTAGCAACTAGATTGACGGTCTACTCTCCCGCCGTGGCCATAATATATGGAATATAAGGTGTCTGCTCAAGCCTACTTTTTTGCTTGAGCAACTGTTAAGACTAAGAGTCCTGGTGAGGTATTGTTTAGCAGGAGTAATGCTATTCTTGCTACTAGGTGTAGTCTTTGTGAAGAAGAGGAAGAGTTAGCTGATAACCTTTTTTGTCCTCTTGTTCCTAGTTCTCACTCTTCTGCTTTTGAATAATCTTTGTTTTGCTTTTTTGAACTATAAAGGCCTAAATGTTGTGTTGGTGGCTTGGAAAGAGGGATGAAAAATTCTTGTCCACAACCGTCTAACCGTTAGATGACCCAATATAATGGTGACTTTTCGCAATATATGGGCTATTTTTAGCCACTTAGGGGCTACTTTTTATATCTTATAGTAATTTTATAAAATTACCCTAAGTTGTAAAAACGTAGCCCCTAAGTCGATAAAACTAGCTACTAAATTGCGAAAAGTTATTGTTGGAATTGGGTCAAGTTGTATAAAGTAGCCCCTAAGTCACTAAAAATTACTCCTTAGTTACAAAAAGTCACCCTTAAATTAATTCCTCTAACGGTTCGACGGTTGTACAAGAGAGTGACTTGGTTGAAGGCTTGAAACATTGAAGTTTGGATGTTGGTTCATCTGGCTGATTGGTGCACATGGAGAGAAGTGAACCAAAGATTTGTAGGGTAAAACGTTGCATGTTAGATGCTTAAGTGCTCTATTTTAGGTCAGTCCGTTGAGCCAAAAGCTTTATGATTTCATCGTTACCAGTATGCATTCAGCTAATTTCAATGCATTCAGTTTAGTTATGTAGCTTACCTTTTTTTTTCCCCTCACATATTTTTAATCATTCAGTTTGCTTCAGCTCATTTGGTTCATGTGAATGCTATTGTTTTGATATGGACACGGCCTTACTTTAAACTTTAAGGGAAAACATATGGTAAAATAGAAGGTATTAGTAAATAGTAACTTGAAAATGGTCTAGGTGATAATATTTTCAACTCTCAGTCTATCACTTCGCTTGTGAGATTAAAATTCCAATATATCTTTTCCTTTTCAAGAGAATAGATGTGGAAGGTAGGATCTTTACGCAAGGATGGTAATTAAAGGTTTCATCAGGGAATATGTTGTGCTGTGAGGCTATCCCCAAAAATGTACATTACCGGTGAAAGTATAACATACACTATGTTTGTGAGTCAAAATCTGAGGGCTTGCATTAAGCAACAAAATTACTAATTTTAAAAGCAAGATCATCCAAGCAACAAAATCAAACAAAATGTCCCAACCTATGTTTCTCGGACTCTGCTGCAAGTATCGGATATGGATGCCTATGTGTTGGACTTGCCATTTTTCAGGGAATTTTGCGAGTTTTTGGTTTGAATCGAAGTGTCAAATGTCCATGCTCATGTCGGAAAGTCGAGGATGTGATACGGTATTTGAGGTGAGATGAAGAGTCGGAGTAACATAGGTCCCAACAAGCGCTATATGTATTGTTGTAGATCTGCTGGAAGCCTATGCTGGGCAGATACTGAACCAGCTGGCAGCTTGCAAACATGTATAACCAACTTGATAATTGATAAAATTTGTCCGAGGATATTGATAAAGGTATACCAAAACCAGATTGAACCTTGCCTTATTATATTAAGATGGTGTCTACATCGATACATTGCCTCCTCATTTACCTCTAGTGAGGGTCATCTCCTTTTACAGATCAAAACCGGGGTCTGATTTATCTTGATCACATTCTAAAATATTGGTGTGTTTTGCTATGATTTGCATTTATCATAGATTCTTTTGTGCCTTTGAGGCTCTATGCTACCAATGTACTAGTGATTGTTGTCTTCTTGTTTGCTGATATAAGACGCATTGATATTGTGGTATTGAAAACCTTTTATGTCATACTATGTACAGTAGTAGATTATGGTTGATTATGCCTCTTCTTCTAATCCGTCGATGCTTACACATGGAACAGGTTTGTTCGGCTTTTGTTCAGCTCATCGAAGTGAAGCCATCTTTTCTTGAGGTTGGTATCTTATTCCACTTCTGCTGTTATCCTGTGGAAAAGCTCGAGTCCCCTTTGTCATCCAGGGATTTTAATAGGGGAACATCTTTAGAATCAATCACGTTCCTCATTTTTTTTTAACCTACTGTGCTCATAATATTGCTATATTGATTATGCAGCCCCATTTGAGGAATGTAATAGTGTACATGCTGCAAGTAAACAAGGATGGTGATGATGAAGTAGCACTTGAAGCTTGCGAATTTTGGTAGGCATATGCACGGTGACTTCTTCGTGAATTGAAGTAGCATAGCTTAAAATCTAATAACTGGAGATGTTAGTGATTGGATAGAAGGTTGTGTGGGAATGTTGCTGAATGCTACTGATGGAGAAAAATCTGTGTTGATGAATGTAGTGAAATGCAATTAATCTTGTCTCAGTGATTGTTGGGGGTGGAGTGGGGGAGAGCGATAAGTGAGTGAATGGGCACGTGTGCTATTTTTTCTTTGGGGGGTGGATCGAGAAGTAATGCAGCGGCCGATTTCGATTGGTTGTGGTGTTTCAACAAGTGCTCGTGTGTTTGTGTGTGTATGTACATGATTGCTTCTGTGCATGTGTATGTCGTAGGGCTGCAACGTCAATACAACCTACAAGCCACTCACCGCAGCTTGGTTGTCGATTATTGAAAGATATTTGTTAGCTACCTTTGCTGCTTTCTAGGGAGAGTGGCTTTATATGAGAAATTGACAAAGAGGGCAGGCTCCTCAAGAAAGAATGCTTTCAAGATATGCTTCTGAAACAGTGTCCGCAAAAGCCCAAAGTAGGTCCCTGAAAAACATAAGACTTGAATAGGAAGTGCATGTTTCTTGATGTTTGGCAATTGCAGTTTAGTCAAATACTCGATGTAGGTCAAAAGGACACCCATATTAAGTCTCTTGTTGACCTACTTGCTCTTAGGTTTCATAAAATTCTGCTTGAAACAAAGACCGTAAGATGTTATTAAGAGAAAGGAATTATGGTCTTGGCTAGACACCATCTTGGATCATAATGGAAAGAATAATAACTTGTTCACGAAATCCTCGTTGCATCAATACATAATTGTGAGTTCATTATCAGCATAGAATTGTATGTTTTTGGGGTGTGTTCATGTCAACTTACGAGGATTTTAAGGTATATAGATGAGCCCATGATGGATCTTTGAAGGACTTTTTGAATAAGCCTAGTGGAATAGGTTTATGTTGATGATAGAGGTTTTCTGTTGATTATTCATAGAATTGTGATTGATAAAGGAGAAGAAATATGCAAGATTTAGAGACAATTTGTATATAGCTCATTAAATACACCCTCTTTTTTTCTTTCTTTTTTTTTATTTATTTATTTTTTTTTTTACTGCTATTTCATGATTTTTATTTATATTATGTTGTTTGTGTTCGATCGTTTTGGAAGATGTTTGACTCCATCTGATCCTACTGGATGAAGTAAAGTTGTTTAATAAATCCTTGTGATGAGGCTGAAAGGACTTGTATAACCTTCGGACTAAGGATGATAAAGCTTATGGACCTCCTTGATTGTTTTATATGCCCCTTTGCCTTCATTAGTTTGACCTGTTGTAAGAAATGATTCCATAGAGGTATTTAAGGAACATTCTTTTTTGATTTCATGAGGCTCTATATTGCCATCTTTTCCCCACCCACATTGTACAAGGGCCCATCTTTGAAATCTTTTACGTTTTGTTCCTAATTTATTTTTTTTTTATTTTTTATTTTTTTTGGTTATTGAAAGCTTTGAGAAGGTGTAACAATCTAACCTCCAATTTGCTACTATGGCTTAGCACTGAGTTCACAAAGTACCACAAGCCTTTCCAACATGTTTTGTTCTAACTCGCATGCTTCCTTGCCCAAGAGGTCACCCATCCCAAAACTACTCCTTAGCTAAGCACGCTTAACCATAGAGGTTCTCATTTTCGGTTCCCAAAAAAGATGATGCACCTTGGTGATAGGTGTAGAATTATCAAAAGATTTAAGCTATCCTCAACCTTATAATCGTTGGGATAATATACTCACCCCCACTCAAAGATTGCCCGCAAAGCGCACGGTGCACTCTTCTAGCCCCCAAACCCGCCCCAACAACACGGTTGACTTGGCTTGCTAGGCCTACGGGCTCAACACACTGTTGCTGGGTTTGAAGTTTTCATTGGAATGATAATTATTTTCTTTCTTTCTTCCCTGTTTGCGTGATTGGCTATGGGATTGTATTGTAAGAAGAACTTGCTGTGAGAGCTTTAGTTTCTTCTATTTACTAGGACAGAACTAAAGACATAATCTATATCACTGAAG
Source organism: Mesembryanthemum crystallinum (assembly GCA_030267885.1). NCBI lineage: Eukaryota > Viridiplantae > Streptophyta > Magnoliopsida > Caryophyllales > Aizoaceae > Mesembryanthemum > Mesembryanthemum crystallinum. The sequence continues at coordinate 13,091 of BSSO01003869.1, forward strand.
TTGTTATCTATGATGTTAAGGTTATGTAGAGTTGAAATACAAGGTCACCAAAGTGAAACACATTTTATAATGTCAGGTTACCACAGTGGAATATTCAAATTTTCTTTTTCTACGTGCTATATGCTCCCTCCTGCAAAAATAATGTTCTGCTGGCTATATTATCACACTTGTATGCAATACAAGAGACTTATCCTGGGTGAATTACAGGTCAGCATATTGTGAAGCTCAATTGCCTCCTGAGAACTTGATTGAATTCTTGCCACAGCTTATTCCTGTAAGGTTTTTCTAGCAATTGCCAAGTTTCACTAAAAAAATCCTAGTTATCTGCATATGGATAGCCTTCAAAGTGAGAATTCAGTGGCAGATAAGAATTTGACATTTATTATTCACCGTGTTTATATTCTGGTAGGTACTACTGTCAAATATGGTCTATGCTGATGATGATGAGTCGCTAGATGAAGCTGAGGTGAGATTGTTTTAATGATGATTACAAATGAGACTGAAACTCTATGCACATAAGCTGATCTGATATAAACATGTGGTTGCAGGAAGATGAGACTGTGCCTGACCGTGATCAGGTTTGAATTCTCTGTATAATCATCTTTGAAACTACCTATTTGTGAAGTTTTACCTTTGGGCATTAAATTGCTTGTTTGTTATAATTTACTTCAAAGGATTTGAAGCCTCGGTTCCATTCCTCGCGACTTCATGGATCAGAAGATTTGGAAGATGATGTATGTTTTTCTGTTTATGTCACTTTGATTTCCAAATAAGATGCTAATTTGTTTTTAATTTTCACTGACGGTTCTCTAATTTGATAGCCAATTCTTAATTCTTTGATTCATTACTTTCTTCATCCTTGACTGTTAAGCTTGAAATGCAGGATGATGTCGTCAATGTATGGAATCTGCGGAAATGTAGCGCAGCTGCTTTAGATATTCTCTCCAATGTGTTTGGCGATGAGATTCTTCCTGCACTAATGCCATTGATTCAGGTACTTGAGATTCCATAGGATGGAAAACAAAATCTCTCTCTCTCTCTCTCCCTCCGTTTTGATTCTTTGGGTTCTTTTGCATTTTTATTTTATTTTATCGAATCTNTTCTAAAGCTGCAGATTCAGATATTCTTCTCATTAGCTATTTGAATCCTTGGTTGATTGACTAAGTATTCAGAGTTTTTACAAATTGGTTATCTAATATTGGAAATTTATTTCAAAATATACCAACTTTCCCAGTAACAACACCAACTATTACAATAACAAATTAGTTTATACTCTGGTTAAATTATTGTACCATAAGATTTGTCAGTCTAGGTGTTTTTCTCATAGTTGCTGATGTGGAAAAAAGAATTTGATGTGCCATCGTTACATTAAAGTAAATTATAAAAAACATGAAAAGGATATAAACTGATGTGGCTCTGCGATGCCACAGACGCACAATACTCTGTTGCTTGTCTCCTCCTATACTATACTCCCTGCTCTTTGACCCACAACTCTCTTCCAAATATGTCTGATTTCTTAGCCATTGAAGCACCGTCCTAAACCTGTTTGCTAACAAATAATCTAAATGCAATGTCTCTGAGGGCTTTGAGTATAGCATGGTTTCAAATTTACGATGGCCTTCACAGTTGTTGACACTTATAATGTTTTTATTTTTTTATTTTCAATTTTCTTTAGGCTAATTTATCAAATACTTCTGATGAGTCCTGGAAAGAGAGAGAAGCTGCTGTCTTAGCCATCGGTGCTGTGGGTGAGGGTTGCATTAATGGATTATACCCTCATCTTTCAGAGGTAATATTGTGTTCATTCTTGCTATCATGAATTGCTTATGTTATTGTCAAAAGGCACGATCCACACTGTTCACAGCTCATTTTAGCTTTTTAATTTNGGGGGGGGGGGGGAATCGAAGTTCCAGAAATGGAAATGCCCCGATTTGAATGATGGCTTTTGGATATGGATGGTAATTTGCACATTTGGAAGCCACATAGAGCAATTTCACATAGAGAATTAATGCCTGATTTGGATAATAGCATCTTGAGGTGCCATCTATGAGCAATACTTCTTGTTTCTTATTTTTGTGGATTTTGTTATACTTGATAGCCTGAAGCCTGTGTTTTAAAAAGCGCGCCTCTAAGCGCGAGGCGCAGTAAGGCGATGAGGTCATCGCCTCAGAGCACCCAAGGCGCCGCGATGACGAGAGGCGCGCGCCTCAGGCCGCCTCAGTCAAAGTGTAAGGCGCTGCGCTTCTGTCGCCTCATGAACAACAGGCCGAAAAAGAGGGAGGGGAGAGAGAAAGAAGGTTCAAATTTCAGATCTAGGGTTTGTTTGAAACTCTAGAACCCAGATCTGTAAAATTAAAGTGGTAAGAGAGGAGTAATAGTGTTAGGGCTTTTGGTTGACAGCAGAAGGCGGGTCTGGTGGCAGGTTCGCCGGAGTGCAGTTGTCGGCCAGTTGTCAGCCGCCGGAGGTGAGAGAG
>BSSO01003870.1:0-15563 GCA_030267885.1 Mesembryanthemum crystallinum
TCAAATAGTAATGAATCAATTCTTAAATTTGGTCGTTAGGGTAGCGTATGCATTTTGTATCAATATGGTCTTTTGTACTCTTTCCATCAAGTTCCATCGTAGGGGCACTGCTTTAATTTCGGTGGGTGTATTTCCTTTCAAGTTTGTTCCTTATCAAGCAATGACTCAATCATCATGCTTGGTAGTTGAATATTATGCTCAATATATTCCATTATCATAGCCCACCTGTTCAGCTGACATATGATATGTCTGAACTAGATTACAGCATCCATATCACAAGCCACAAGTGCTTCTGAGTGCAGAATCCAAACGTAGTTACCTGACTGAGGCTATCCAATGTTCTCTTATTTAAAAGTAGTTCTGGTATACAGCTTATTGCCCTAGTAAGGCTTTTATTTCATTGTACCTATCCTGCAATCAGTCCAGTCCAGTCCCGTTTAGTTTAGTTAAGTTATCCAACTTACTTTTTTCTCACATATTACTATTCATGCAATTCAGTTCATTGTCAACACCTTCCAGTTCTAATAGAGTGTTCATCTCACCTTACCCAATCTGCATTCAGTTCGATTCAGTTTTGCAACTTACTTTTTCTCTCACATATTCCTATTCATTCAGAGCTCATTCAGTTCAGCTTAATTAAGTTCATTTTAGTTCATGTTGTTGTAGTTGAATTGAACACACCCCAAGTCACTAATGTTTCTTCTATGGCGGTCTGCCCTAGTATTCGTAAATGACTGTGACGTTATTAAGCCCTGATCATAGAAATGTAAAGTAAGAATTAAACCAGTTTTTTTTTTTTTTGGTAGGGATATTTAAAGGAAGGTTTGATAATAATAGATTTTTGCCGATTTACAAAGGGTGAAAAAAGAGAGAGAGACAGCAAAATCTCAGCTACCTTAAAAAATCAGAATCCTCCATGTAGCTTCCTTTTTCTCTCTTCTTCTTCTTCTNGAAATTTTTGCTCGGGGATGGTAAAGTCACCGTCAACAAATGAGGTCCAATAATTAAGGATAGTATTTCTCCTTTGTAAGCATTGACTAGTAGTAGAACTTCAATTTCCAGCCTGGGACATGGATTTTCATCAGTTTCATCTGGACAATTCTTTCAAGTATTTCGTTTGTACCATAATAGTTGTGCCCATTTCTACACGGCTTTAAAGAAAATAGTGTGTGTGGCCGTGTGGGGGATGGGGGGAAGGACGACGAACAGACAAAGTCAACTTTTTTAATTTTATTCTAATTGACACAGTATATGAGTCTTCTTTCTCATCTTCTTTTAGCACTATATTGCAAGTACCATAGAAGAAACCATATAAGGTAACACTGAGCTGATATGAGTTATCAGTTGCCCTGAACTCAAGCGATTGTGTTCCCCTACACTAGTGGCAAAATTTCTCCTCCACTTAATTTATTTACTTATTTCTGGTGGGTTTTTTAATTAATCCTCATCAAGGGACAGCTAGAGCTGAAGCCTTAAAAGCTTCAAGTCCTATGGCTGTTACTCCTGTACATCTCCAATGCTCAGTGATAATGCAACTTATTTTTCTTGTACTTGTCTTTGCTCAGGATGATAAACAGTTCATCTATAATGGTTTCAAAGCAGCGAACAACTTTCATCTTGATGGACCTGCAAATATCCACCCTAATGGTCTTCTCCAGATGACCAACTATTCAATCCACGAAACTGCCCATGCTTTCTACCCCCACCCGGTGAGTTTCAAACCAAATTCATCATTTTCCACCACTTTCATCTTTGCCATGTATCCTCAGTTATTTGAACATCCTGGCCATGGTATCGTCTTTGTCATCTCCCCATCGATGAACTTCCAGTACGCTCTTCCGTCTGGGTTCCTAGGACTCTTCAATTACTCCAGCAATGGCCGTTCTTCGAACCATGTATTTGGGGTAGAGTTAGACACTATCCAAAATGTTGAGTTTGGAGATATCGATGCCAACCATGTTGGAATTGATGTTAATAGCCTGAGATCTATTGATGCTGCTACTGCATCATACTTTTCTGATAAGGAAGATGTCAATAGGAGCCTGCTGCTAATTAGTGAGAAACCGATGCAGGTTTGGATAGACTATGATGGGGTAGAGATGTTAGTTAATGTAACTATAGCTCCTTTTAGTCACCCGAAGCCTAGCAAGTGTCTATTGTCTACACACGTCAATCTTGCCTCCGTGCTCCTTGATTCCATGTTTGTCGGTTTCTCTTCCTGTACTGGTGTGATCTCAAATAGTAACTACATACTGGGATGGAGCTGGAATCAAAGTGGGAAAGCCCAAGATTTTGACCGTTCTAAGCTACCTTCACTGCCTAGGATAAGAAATCACAGGAAAAGCTCAACACTGACTTTTACCATTTTGCTTATTGTTGTGGTACTGTTGTTGTTGACGTTTGCTGCCGCTGGTTGGGCTGTAAGGCAGAAGAGATATGAAGAGTTGCTTGAACCTTGGGAACAGGAATATGCTCCTCATAGATTCTCATACAAGGATCTCTTTGTTGCAACAAAGGGTTTCAGAAACTCTGAAATTCTCGGTGTTGGAGGTTTTGGGAAGGTCTACAGGGGTATATTGCCTTCAACCCATGCCCAAGTTGCTGTGAAACAAGTATCCCATGATTCAAGACAAGGGATGAAAGAATTCGTGGCAGAAATCGCAAGCATGAGAAAGCTACGCCGCTACGGCATAAGAACTTGGTACAGCTCCTTGGCTATTGTAGAAGAAAAGGAGAGCTTCTTTTGGTTTATGATTACATGCCTAATGGAAGCCTGGACAAGTTCCTCTTTAGCAATGATGAAAAATCAAAGCTTTGCTGGTCACAGAGATTCAAGATCCTAAAGGGGGTGGCCTCCGCCCTTGTTTACCTGCACGAGGAGTGGGAACAGGTTGTCCTTCACCGCGATGTGAAGGCGAGTAATGTGTTATTGGATGCTGATATGGATTCTCGGCTGGGCGATTTTGGTCTTGCTAGACTATATGACCATGGTACTGATCCTCGAACTACACATGTGGTCGGAACAATGGGATATATTGCCCCTGAGGTCAGTAGGACACGAAAGCCTACCACTAGTACTGATGTATTTGCTTTCGGAGTGTTCTTGCTCGAAGTGGCTTGTGGAAGGAGGCCAGTTGACCTGAAACAAGCTGCAGAAGACTTTTTTCTCGTTGATTGGGCTCATTATTGTTGGAAGAGGGGGGCAATTCTCGAGGCTAGTGATTCTAGGTTGGAAGGAAATTACGCCAATGAAGAAATGGAGATGGTCTTGAAGTTAGGCTTGCTTTGTTCACATTTCAAGGCTGAGGCAAGGCCTACCATGAGGCAAGTGGTTCAAGTTCTGGACGGGGTAGCTACTTTGCCTGATATTCCATCTGACTATGCCCCGAAGGCAATGGTTTGCTCGTAGAAGGTTGGGGTGCATCAGCTTCATTTTTGTCATCAGTTCCATCATCATCTGGGAATGTTTCTCATGCTTGCTTGTCTACCACAAATTCAGTTCTCCACTATGGCCGTTGAATCTAGGATTATCCAGGGGTGTCATTGGAGGACTAAGTTAAGATATTGGCTTTAATCTATCTTACTAATAATGAACTTGCACTATGATTGACTTCGTTAAGTACTTGTGATTTTTCTTTCCACAATGTCTTCCAATACAAATCTAATGTCTATGTCTTGTTAAAACAGATTGAAACAAGTGTTATTGTGTGCTAGTGCCTCAGAATTTCATTTCAGCTGTATATATTGACATTTCTTTCTGCAGAAAACTGACCCTTTTTTACCAGATGCTGACGTGGTGCTGCATGCCTGATAGCATGCTGATGGAACTATCCCAGGGTTGTTTTAATGTAAGAAAATGCAGAACAAATCTAGCTAGTCGCTCGCTCTATGTACGTTCAAGTTGTTCATCAGCCTTTTCCTGGTTAACTTTAAGCATTACGATGTTGCCAGAAAACTAAGAAACTAACACCAATAATGTCAGAAAGAAATCAAAGATGAATAATTTTCAACTATTTACCCAGTAATTCCTAATTGGCACTAAGAATGGTCAACAACAGTCGTCAGAACTGGCATTTTACTTTGTGTACTAAGTATGTAGCAACATTATTTTGCTGATCTGTAATGTTATTTCAGAAGTTATCAGATCTCTCATTCACTTGTCCTGCACACTATTACGTGTCCATCACGTAACAAAAGAAACTTTGAATTTGTCTGGGTCCAAATCCACGACCTCATATAGTTATAGAGGAGTTCCAACCATTGTCGTGCAGTGACTGTAATTTGAGTAGTTGACATCAACCTTTATAATCTGTGGAAACTGCATTGGTTGCTGTTTTCCCATTTTTCCTTTTTATTTGTGGGTATGATTGAAAGTGGTTGATTTTTCAATCACTAGGTTGACTGATTGCTTCGATCTATCAGAGACGCCCAATGAGGGCTCATTCAAGGATGATTTCAGCGAGGGCTTCCCAGTCTGAAGCTGTACAAGCACTTCACTGCTGGTATGGTGATCACAGCACCAGCACCACGTACGCATACCCCCAGCCCCTACATGCTAGATATATCTCTCTCCCTCCCTGCACTGGTCTATTTGTCAACGGTGTTGGTGTGTGGTGATCTAGTAAAGTTTAACTAAATGCAATGCAAACTTGTTGGAAGGGACCCACTTAAGTACTGTATTTCTTATGCTAGTTTCCAACTGCTCAAGTGTTTTGTGGCATGGCATGTTCATTACGTGTACACTGAATCTACTTGATGATCATGTAACCTTATTTCTTCAACCGGCATGTCATCATTTATTCAAAAATTCACTTGTTTTGCAATCCATTAATTAAGATTTGGATAATGAATTTCCAACTGCTGGTGACTTGCTACATATGAGTTACTTACCACACACTTCCTCCTATGTAGTACGCAGTGTTTGACATATATGGATACAAGTATATGACTTTCCAAATAGTGATACTGTTTTAACAGGGTTGTGGCTCAGCTAGGTCTTCATACTTTAAGGGTTACAAGGTATCTGACAGAGCCGTTACCATGACAAGACTCCTGATTGAACAGGTACAATCTACATTGGTCTTCTTCTTAATCTGATCTATCTGCTATGCTACTATTGCTTTCTTATGCTGCATGAGTATTATTTGTTGTTAAATGTAGGAGATAATTGTTTATGGAATGATTTATATATGAATAGCAGTGACCTCTGGAAGTTGTCGTGTGACTCATGTCTTATGAAATGTTGCTGCTGCAGCAAGCTCCTTTGGCGAAGAAGACCAGCTGCAATTAATTGTCTTACTGTTTTCTGGGATGAAACATATATTCATGGCACAGGTATTCAATGGCCATATGATCTTATTACGAGAAACAGGTGGTGATTGATCAGGCGGATGTGGGGCGCAATTAGCTGCCGATTTCAATGGTTATTGGGCATATATCTTCAACTTGTTGTATAAACCATGGTGTTATCTTTGTTTGAGTGGCAGTTTATGGCGGAACATGAGAGTTTTACTCCTCTCGTCTCTTCCCCTCACTTGTTCAAATTCAAGGTGAAGTCAATCTCTATTTGTTATTGATCTGCATTACTTTTCACAAAATTGATAGTGCTCGTATATACTTTTCGTGTTACCAGTTTGCAATTTGTTCCATTCTTTTTCTGTTTGCATAATAAGTTCGTACTTATATCAGTTGTCATCACTTTTTTCGGGTCATAATTTGTTCTTTACCTACCTACCGGCTACCTTAATGCAATTTACGCTTGATCACTTAACTTTTCTCGTACTATACTAATTAGTTTTATCAACTTTAAGGATTTTAATGGTTATAAAAACACAATCGCTTTAAGATGAAGACAATAATTTGTTTCTTAACGTAGTAGCAGGAGTATATTTATGCGAAATTGCAATAACTTGTAGGTATCAAACTTCCAATGGATTAGTATAGTAGACAAAAAAAAATAAAAAATAATAATAATAATAAAAATAAAAAAAAAAATGTAATGATTGAAATAGTGGAATCGTTGACATACAGATACAGCGATAAAACCCATATTATGGAGGAAAAGAAAGAAAAGCAATACTCATTACTCAATAATTAAAGATGACAGAGCTTAACTAATTAACGGCCAATGTGGGCCGCCTAGCCCAAGTCTAAGTCAAGTGTGCCAACATCAATCTGATGGAAACTTAACATGTCAAGGACAACAACGAGTAGGACCACAACAAAATATACTAGTAGGATTACTCCACTACTAGTATACTACTACTACTACTACAACTACTACAATCTAAGGAAGCATTTTTCCTTTTTTTTTTTTTTTTTTTTTAAAAAAAGGGAAAATTCATTAAAAATAAAAGCTAGTACATCTATAAATGATATTGAATTCAACTAGGTAGTGATTTAAAACAATCATAAAATATTTGGGTGACATAACTATTTTGCTGAGTAGATTCAAATTATGAGTATATGTCATCGTTTCAATCATTGTATTTCTAATTATTAGCTAGGCATCTAATTACAACTAAAAAGAAGGGTATTTTTTCACATTATCCTCTAAAGTTATACTCAAATATATCAATACAATAGGGAGTACAGTATTTGTTTTTGACTATGGTGGTTCACTCCTTTGAGATATTGGGATGGGATGTCCCAATGTGTACTTACTTGAATTGGATGCATGTTGGATTTGAAATGTTTAAATATTATTTGTAAATCCAAGGATATGGATTAAACTAGCAAGGTGTACCAAAAAGTAAAATAAAAATATATAAAAATACCTTGTGAAATCTAATTTATATGGTAAGATAGATTGGTGCAAACATCATGTCTCGTGTATATGATATAAACCCAGTGAAAATAATTGTCAATTTTTTTATTACTGTATCACCTCAGTAAATAACGAGAAAAAGGAGTAGTATAAAGTACTATTAGTACAATTTACAATACTTTAAAAAAAAAAAAATATACTCCAATAGATTAAGTAATTCATACACGGCGTATGGGTATGAATACTGAAAAGAAAAAAGAAAAGCGAAAAAATAGTGATGATGGTGTAATTAGAAAAGGCATAAATGAAATGGATTGCCGGTCTGGCACCCTTGCCTCTATTTTTTTTTATTTTTTTTTGATGGAACCCTTGCCTCTATTCACCTCCATGGATGATGATGATGATTATGGAGAAAAAGTAAAACAATAAAATAGTGGGAAAATGAGAGAGAGATTACGAGATTAGCTGTCATTTAACCACATTGTATGTTAATTAAGGTCCTGTTTGACATGGTTGTCAATTGTCAGTTTTCAATTTTTTGGAAATCATTTTTTTTGGTTTTTAGTTTTTTGTTGTCAGTTTTGAAAATTTAGATGGGAACTGTAAGCACTAAAAAATTCAACTTTAAATTAAATTTCTACAAATAGTTGAAATTTTTTCAAAACTGACAACTGATAACCACCCTTAACAAGACTTAAGTTAAACAGAGGCATGTCCATGTCATGTGGGGCCTCCATAGAAATGAAAATCACAAATTAAAGAAAGTCAGGTACTGCATCTGCAATTCCAAATTGCAAATTGCTAATTGCATCGGCTTTCCAACACATTCTCTTATCAGCTCGTATGATATATCAAGTGAGTATTGGGTTAACAAAAAATAAATAGTACTTGTGTAAGAAAAAAGAAAACAGTATTAGAGTGGGATTAGGTAAAAAAAAAAAAAAAAAAAAAAATTGATACTAATTTTTAATAATCGGTACAATATTTAGCTTACTAATATCATTTTATAAATTATCAATACATCTGCTTAATATATCAAACCGGCTGATATAATATTTTGTATTTGTGTTCCAACAAAGCTGAATGAAGGCTGAACCGTCCACCCGTCGCTCAATGGTCATCCCGATCGACTGCCTTTTTCTTTTTTTTTTTTTTGTTTTTTTTATATAGTGGAGTATATATTTTCTGTTGTGGGCTTGGACAAATATGCAATTGTTTGCAACTTCACCTTTTACAACCTTCTCCTAATATGGAGTACTCTTAATTATTTATATTCCATAAAGTACTCCATATACAAATACAAGTCTATTTTCACAATATATTACTACTAAGTACTAATTAATTAAGTAGTTAATTAAGCAGCTGGCCTTTTTAATTTATCATTTTCAATCAGTATAGTAAGTACTTATTTAATTAATACTGTAGTATATGAAACTCCAACAATGGGTTCAAGTAATCAACTTTTGATAATACCATAAGCAACCTAGCTATAACACTCTACTATCATACCTTGACTTTTATTTATTGATCATCATCAGTCATCACCCTTTTGGGCTGGGTTTGACTTTATAACTTAATTTTTTATAATTTCTTTTGAGGGTGAATTAGGAATTAAGGTTACATCTTGGTTACAACTTATTAAATGGAGATTGTATTAGAAGGTGGGATGCTTAATACATCAAGTAACACCATACCAGTGCTACCATTACATTGTTGTAAACTAATACTATCACTTGATCACTTAAAACAAATATATAAGACAAAAAAAATTTTTATGAGGCGGACTTATATATGAGACTTGATAATTTAATTTAAAGAAGAAATTGTGGTACTTGATACTCCACTAAGTATCAAAATTACCACCTTTTTTTTCTTCCAAATTACCTAACACAAGAATAATTTTATATAAAAAATGTGACTGTCATAACTATTTTGTGTAAATTAAATTTGCAACCTATTTGTATGTAAGGGTTGGGGTGTTGAACTAAAGTTGGTTGAGCCTATTTATCAAGTGAATAAATTAATCCCATATGAAGTTTCAAGCTACAACTAATAAGTGACAGGTAAAGTAACTCATTTATAAAAATAAAATAAATGAAATTTAAAGTTTTCAATTTTATCAATATGCAATGGGGCTATCCACTTTAACACGAGGAGATTTCCTGATAGTCTTTTGATTTATTTATGTTGGTTTTCCTCTCCTGCACAAGAAGCACGAAATTAGCAAATGTCAATTGAGAATGGCTCGTTTTAGCTTGCTTCGCCTCGGTGTTTAAAACCGGAGGAATGTATATTCGTTGATAATCTTAGATACCTTCTTAGTGCGTGTTTGGCCAAACTCTTTTCTAACTTCTACTTCTTCCTTCATTTTTCTTCTTCACCACTCCTAGCCTTATTCTCCACCACCACCTCTTACACTTTTAACTTCTTAGAAGTTAAAATATATAGGGGTAGAGGTAGAAGCTATAAAAAGCTTCAATTTGTAACTTATACTTCTATCTTTATTATAACTTTAGAAGTCAAAGGTGGTGTAGGAGGTGGTGGAAGAGGGGGTGGGGAGAAGAAATGTGAAGGGAAAATAAAATCGAAATTGAGAGAAGTTTGGCCAAACGGGCCCTTAATCTATCATTAATCTCAAAAGTTGACTATATTATTAGTATTAAATTACATCATAGTACTTACAGTAGTATGATAATTTACAAGTTTAAAAGTTGTATGAATTATTATTATTATTATATGGAGATTCGGCATTATATTTATACCTATTTCAGTATGTACATACTGAGATCTATATAGCTTAAAACCACGAACGCACTAACAACTCGCTCGCCAATATATATATATATCCATGATGACTGTCTTGAAGTTAAATCAACAAACCCTGGTCTGAATAATTAGTTGAAGATCGATAGTATATAGGAAGTAATAGCTAGCTAGGTAGCCCTAGCTCGCTGGGAATGGAAGATAGATCTATCTGATGTATGGTATAATAACACATTTAATTTGTGACTGTGCGTGTTAATCGAGAAGTATGGTGAAGAACTAGGCATTGGCAGGCCAGGCCAATAATGGAGTACGTACAATAGTAATAGCTAAGTCTATCTAATCGAATATCGATCGATGATAGATCGAGGGGAATTAAGTTCCTTGATGAGCGGCTGCGCTGTTTGTGGCCGGCCACGGTGTCTGGCCTGAGGAAGACTCAACGTTAACATACATACATACATATATATATATACATACCAGAGCAAACCGGGTTATATATATATATATATGAATAACTAATTAATAATGCAAGGAATTGAATATAATGCCTCATTCAACTCTTGGAAATAATATGACACCATGTATATATATGCATGCAGACAACATTTTTTTTTTTCTTTTTACCCCCTAAGTAGTAGGACGACTGATGCAATGCAAGCTAATTAAGTAAAGGTTCATATCATCATAGTGCGTGTGGTAGTTAATAGACTGGTTTAGTGCTCTATATATATGTGAGCATATAACTAGCTAGCACTTTCTTTTCTTAATATATAGTATATTATTACTCCTAATTTGTTGGCCGGAAAGCACATACGTACGCACATGAAGATCAACTTCACTTTCTACTCTTCTAACATTTCATACCTAATTCATAATGTTTTCTTTTCTATTTTTAGGAAATATTGTGGGGATACACCTAATATTTACCACGCACCTTTTGTGATGCTTCATATATAGTACGTATGCTGAGACTTGAGAGGAGAAGATAACTAGGTAGCATAAATTAATTTGACAATGCAGTTAGGATCATTATTTGGTAACTAAACTAAATGCATATCTGTTCACTCTCTAGTTGGCTTTAGAATATAATGGATTAAATCAAAATGATTAAATAATAAAGTTGTTTGCACTTCTTTATTATTGCGAAGATGCCAATAATCGTCGCATTTCAGATCAAGGCCAGGATCAAAATGGAAACAATTACAGGGGTAATAATTAATGCTGCGTTTCCCTTATCCCGCCTAGGTGGGAGTCTATTGGCCTGGGGTAATATTGATGTTGATGTATAAACTAAATGCATATAATAACACACTTTTTATTGGTTCCGAATATTTCATGGCAAAAGGGAATAGGAAAATAAACCATTCTCTTTAAATATTATTTCTATATATTTGAAATTGAAATTAAATCCGAATTTAGGTGATACATGTCAACCTTTAGGTGGTACACAGTTCTCTACTTGACTATTCTCTACAATTTTTTCCACTAGGTTGGTTATCCAGTGTTATTAATACGACGCACTTGATTTGCAACATAATCTTCAATTAGTATTACGTAGAAGTCTATTGGTATTAGTTTAGACTGATAGTATTTTAACTTGTTGGTAAAATTAGAAACTTATTAATTAATTAGAAATTTGCAGAATTCAAGTTGACTATATCAAAAAATATGGTGAACATGCATAAAAAAAATGAATAGAAAAGAGATGACTCTCATGCATGTTGTTGGACATGGTAAAATGTTACTACAAATACATGTATGGACAGCTTCAAATGGGGAGAAGAGGAAGCTTGACTACTCTTCTCAATACTACTAATACTAATTAATGTACTTGATTAGATTAAGGGTCGGGTTGGGCCGGGCTGGGCCAGGGCATGTTAATTTCATTTAATTTGTAGGTTGATTAAGAGGTGGTTTGAACTTGAATAATAAAGCCAAATTTGTTGGTGGACTTCATGTTTGATGTTGGGGCTTTGCACTAATCCTACCCATTAACATATACTAATTATATAATTAGATTAAAAAAACAAAAGGAGATGACAAAATTAATTAATTAATGAAAAAAATATAACCCTGCACATGCATCAGTGACCGTCCTACCATTACAAGGCACATGAAGAAGCCGACGCTTTTGGGGTAATAATATATAATGTATTTTCATTCTTTAATTTAATTATTTCTGTTATTATTTTAATTACTCTATTAATTAATTACTTATTTATAATTATAATGATTATTAATCGAGTTCCGTTCAATTTGCTCCATGTGTGATTAAGCCTAACCCTATTCTCCTAGCTGCCTATACGCCTAGGCCTAGTATATACTTATATTTTTAATTACCAATGCAACTTACTAGCTACATGCTAGTATGATATTAATTAATACTTAATTAAACCAACTCCAATAATTAATAGGAATGATAACATCGTAAGTTTGACAACGATCCATGCATCTATATACTCAATATCATATGTGTGGTAATTTCTTGTGGGACATGTATGTACCGTACGTGCATCTCCTTTTTCCCCTCCTATATCTCATCACATAAACATTTGAGTGATAAAGAGAGTGATCGATAGTCGGCACCAAACTTTGTGACAACCTAAGTACTCAGTCTCTACTATCCAAACTTTACTGGTGGATGTAAAGGTAACAGTAACTTGATAAGAGAGAAAAAAATTAAGGATATTTTGATACTTTCAAGGGAATATTTTGCCAAAATTAGAAATGTAACTTTAAATTATGAACGTACCAAAACAGAAAGCGTCACCTTAAAAAGTGAACGGAGAGAGTAATTAGTTAGTGAAAAATGTTAGTAGTAGTAAATTGAAATGAGGTTTTTTGCTTAATAAGTACACTTTCCTTTTCTTTTTTTTTTCTTTTTTAATTTCCTTTTAAAACAACAATATATGATCTAAATTTTAATAGAAGATTAATGGTACAATATACTCCCTCTGTTCTCTAAATAAAGTGACGCTTGGTTTTCCAAAACTCACATGTATGTGAGTTACGGAAAACCAAGCGTCACCTTGTTTGTAGAATGGAGGGAGTATAAGAGACCAATAGATGGTTTTAGTTTATTAATTTGGGAATCTAACTATATATATTTACATATTAATCTTCTATACTCTAACAGTAATATCTAAAGTGTTAGAGATAGAAAGTTTAATTATTTCAAAAAAGAAAAAGAAGGTCTTGTGGAAGAAATGTTTCTAGGAGCATCGTATGAATGCTTATAAGGAGATATATATACTCAGAACTTTATGGTAAGATTATTCCCTTTTGTTTTTTTTTTTTTTTAAAAATAAACATTTTCTAGTGTGGAAGAAATAATCCAAGAAATGAGAAGGTCAAAACATGTACATTGTCAAGATGAATACGACCCAAACATACATAAGCTAACGTGTTAAGCATAACCTAAATACAAATTCAACATACATTACATATATATCATCAAAATATAAGTAATAAATATCCAAGTATATATATATATATATATATATATGTACTACATTACTATACTCCATATGGATGATGTAGTTTGAAGTTGTTAAAATAAGGGCCGGGGACTGTACGAAGAAACTGTTTTCTACTGCAATTTGTCAGTTTACAAAAGCTAGCGATGTCCTTTTAATGTCTTAAGAGGCATTTTATGTTTATCTCTTTCCTTTCTTGGATCACTATGACTCAACTACTCACAAGCTCTTACACAATAAAACCATTGTATCAAAAAATACTTCCACAAAATAGAGAGATTAAAAGAACCCTCAATGCATCTAGGAGGCCTCCCTTATTATGCCCTAATATTTAGTATCATATTTGCAATTCTATTATTAAAATTTTAAGAGTGATAACAAGTAAAGAGTCATTAAAAGCGGTTGGAAGAATAGTAATGAGCCTTTGAGATGCTACACCCATGTTTGGGGTCCCTATCCAACATGATTGTAATATAAACATCTATCTTGGTTCGGAGATGACGGAAAAAAGTTGGGGGCCTAAGTTTGAACACAAGATTTCATGGTTAAAATAGCCCCAATTTACCATTGTTTCAAGACACTTTTCATGTTGATATTAGGTAACACAATGTATATAACTAATAACTCAAAAAAAGTTAGGGGTCGAGCCCCTCCTTCCCCCTTTAGAAGTTCCGCCACTGTTCAATAATGAGGGTTCTTGGATTGGGGCCGACCAAACAAAACTCTCAATGCCCCCTGCAGGCCTTCCCAAATTAGATGTCATGATATCATATTCACACCTTATTTTTGTGTTGGAGCCTTATAAAAAGGTCGCGCCATCTATATAGTAGTAAAGGGTCACTAAATGCTATTGAAGACTAAATAACTGATCTTAGGTATGTATGAGCATTTATCTATAGAGGTCATCGACCAATATCACTTGAAAATAATCACCTTTTATCTTGGGGATGTTCTAGATGCCCTATTTTCATGGGTTATGTCATTTGTATTGGACACTATCAAGAGCAAGTTGAGTATCTTATCGTGTAGGCGCAAAATTGAAACATGGAGAACACTTAAGACTAGTCTCTTTAATAGCAAAAATTTGTACAAGTCGATCTTTATATATGAGACCTGCTCCCAATATCAATTCACTTTGTCCAAATACCACTTTTTTTAACCACAATACCATTTTATTTGCCCTATTATCACTTTTCTCTACTTTATATGAAGCCTACTTTCAATACCACTTTCTCTGATCAGTATCACTCTATAATAGAAGTACCCATTTTCTCATATACTATATCACTTAACTCATGGATGAGCCGGCCTCGTGTAAGTTGAATTGTTGTTTAATTTGTCAAATAGAGATTACATTTGTGAAACACTTAGAAATAACTAGGGATTAGTAAATAGTAACCTAACAAAAATTTCAAGAAACAATAATGGCGCGTAGTTTGACGCGCACGTCACCTTGGGAATTGAAACAGCCGGGAACTGACTTCCATTTAAAAAAGCAAATGAGTATAAAAATCTATTTTATTGTTTTTGTTTTCATTTAGTATGTATGATTTTACTACTACTTAACATTTGTTTTGCTGAATAGAGTAGTATTTGCTTCCCAGAAAAGTGACTTCCCCTAGCAAATCTAAATCTAAATCCAAATCGAAATCGAAGAAGGAGGGCAATCTATGAATCTGCCAATAATCTACAAACATCACTTTGATCATCCCATTAAATTAATTTCCATATAAATATAAATATATATATAGGGAGTATCATTCAAATCCACACACCAAAAACAACAAACGTACAAGAAGACGAAGATGAAGATGAAGATGAAGATGAAGAAGAAGAGAGACAGAGACAGAGAAAGAGAAAGAGAAAGAGAAAGAGAAAGAGAAAGAGCGAGCATGAATTTCATCACTAAGCTAGTGTGTGTAGTAAACAGAGCATCAGAAACTCTGCTCTCTCACAATGACACCAGAGAGAAGAGAGAGAGTGTCTGAGTGTGTGTGTGTGTTTGTTTGTTAATGGAGGAAATTATAATAATAATAAAGAAAATGGAGTAAGAGACATGAATTCAATTAATAAAATAAAATGAAGGGCAGGCAAAGCAAAATACAAAGAACTGAGTAAGCTAAAGAGAGATAAATAATAATGGAGTTTTATATGAGTTTGAGCTCCCCAATCCCAACCCCAACCCCAAGCTGCCCAAGCACATGGCTTCCTTCTTCCACCCTTTCCTTTCCATTTCTAATTTTCTCTCTCTTACTCTTACTCTTACTCTTACTCCTTACTACTCATTACTCATTTACTTACTTTGTTTACTCTTCTTCAACTTAGATTGGACCTGGTTCTCAGAGCACATCCCATTAGACTATTATTCTATTTTACTACTTCCTTTTCTTTCTTTTGTTTTTGTTTTTGTTTTTGTTTTTTCTTCCTCTCTCTCATGTGCTCCCTCTCTTTCTCTCTCTCTCTCTCTCTCTCTTCCTCCAATTGGGTCTCTCTGTAATTGACTGATGATTTCAAGACATGTCTGTGACAAACTCTCAGATCTATTACACCCCCAA
>BSSO01003871.1:0-15562 GCA_030267885.1 Mesembryanthemum crystallinum
TATTCAGTCGGATCGGCAAGGAGTTCACCATCAGTGAGGGTCAAGGTGGTCCGGGAAGGAATAGGGGTGCGAACAGGCTTTATAGTATGTAGGTGAAAATGATGAAGAAGATCAGACACATACTTTTGTTGTGAAAGAAAAAGACCACTAGAGGTTCGCACCACCTGAATACCCAGAAAATAATGAAGATCCCCCAAGTCTTTCATAGCAAATTGGTTTGCCAAAAGATGAATAAACCGTTGCACAAGGGAAGAGGAATTACAAGTGACAATAATATCATCAACATATAACAAAAGAATAATAATGTGAGGACCCTTGCGCAAAACAAACATAGAATTGTCGGAATGACAACAAAGAAAGCCATGTGTCAACAAAAAACTACTAAAACGATGAAACCAGGCTCGGGGAGCTTGTTTCAGACCATAAATAGCTTTTCGAAGACGACACACATGGTTGGGATATTGAGGGTGAACAAACCCAGGAGGCTGACGCATGTAAACCTCCTCAGTGAGAAAACCGTTTAGGAAAGCATTTTTAACATCTAACTATCGAATAACCCAACCAAAAAAATGGCCAAAGAAAGGACAAGACGAACAGTATTGGGCTTGACCACAGGGCTAAATGTCTCGGTATAATCAAGCCCGGCCTGCTGGCCATCACCACGAGCAACTAAACGTGCTTTATCCCGCTCAGCAGTACCATCAGCGTGGTATTTTGTCTTATAAACCCATTTACAACCAACCAAATTCATACGAGGATTGTATGGCACCAAGTCCTATGTGTGATTTTGAATGAGTGCATTAAATTCATCAGCCATAGCATTCCGCCACCTCGGATTTTTATTAGCCTGTGTGAAATTAGTAGGTTCGGATTGTGCAGTAACTGTACTGAGAGAAAGAATAGTCTTGGGCTTAAAAATACCATCCTTGGCCCTAGTCTGCATAGAATGATGAGGCAAGGGAACCGACTTGGCTGTCCGAGTGGGGACAGACATAGCCGGAACTATACTGGACTCAGTAGTGGACACAAGAAGGCGAGGAGACGGCGACACGGGAGGCCCTGATATGGGTGAAGGAGATGAGGAGCTGATGGGAGACTCACCTAACGAGGACATAGGAGGTACTGGAGGCGAGGGAGACGACTCGGGGATAGGGGTAGCACGAGACGACCCCGACACAGGCGCAGAGGCCAGACGAGACGCACCTGACGGTGCTACAGACACAGTCGCTGGACTACGCAAGACAACAGCACGGGGGAAGGCGCTGCTGGGCAACAGTGAGTTAGTAGCAGCGATAGAAGGCACGGAAGAGGAATGAGATCCCTCGGGCTTAGAAAGAGGAGCAGGGGAAGGCTGAATGACATCAGTAGTAACAGTAATACTCCAAGACCCACCCAAGAGATTAGGATCACTAGCTTCAGCGGATGAGAGTTGAGGGACACACGACTTGATAATGTCACGATAAGGAAAAGTGGACTCATGAAATTGCACATGACGGCTATTGTAAACACGACCATTTGTTGGATCGAGGCATCGGTAACCCTTATAACCCGGGGAATAACCAAGAAAAACACGACGAACAGATCGAGGGGACAATTTATTGGAAGATTTTGCCGTAATATTTGGAAAACACTCACACCTAAAAACTCGTAGAAACGAGTAGTCAGGTGGTTTGGCAAATAATTTTTCAAAATGACAAAGCCCCCCTAAATTAGACGTAGGCAATCTGTTTATTATGTATGTTGCGGTATAAGCAGCGTCGACCCAAAATTCCGCTGGCATTTGCGCGTCAATTAAAAGAGTATGAGCCATCTCCATTAAATGGCGATGCTTGCGCTCTGCGACACCATTTTGTTGAGGTGTGTCTGGGCAAGATTTCCGAAAAAGAATCCCATGTTTCATAAAATGTTCTTTTTCGGGATTATTATCAAATTCTTTGCCACCGTCACTCTGAAACATCTTGATTTTGCAATCAAGCAAATTTTCAACAAGTTTCTGAAAATTACAAAAATGCCCAAATACCTCAGATTTACGTTTCATAGGGTAAATCCACGTAAATCGAGAGTAGTCATCAACAAAACAAACATAATAGCGAAAACCAAGATTAGACACAATAGGAGATTGCCAAACGTCAGAATGAATTAATGCCAAAGGTTTATCAAAACAATGTATGACATCCTGAAAAGGTAACCGATGCGACTTCCCTAAACAACAAGAAACACAATCATGTGCAAAATTACTGGCACAACTTATAGCCTTATTCTTCCTAAGCAAATCTAACACACGACCACCACAATGACCTAACCGTCTATGCCAGACTGGACCAGGAGCTTGACGGACAAAGAGAGCGGAAGCAAACTTGGACTCGGAGACAAGTGTCGTGTTAACAGGATAGACATCACCCTTACTGGAAGCTTGAAGAAGAACCTCCCCCGTAGTTTGGTCCTTGACACAAACAGAAGACTTATCAAATCTCACAGTACAGTTATTATCGTCACATAACTTCTTAACAGAAAGTAAATTATACTTCAAGTCGGGAACATGTAAAACAGATTTTAATTGAAGTGGGCGTCGCTGTGAATTTAATGTCACATCACCAACATGAGAAATAGGGACAACGGCACCATTCGCTACCCGAATAGAAGATGGTCCATTATAAACAAATTTATTAGACAAAATACCTTCATTGTTGGTCATGTGAGAGGAAGCACCCGAGTCAGGATACCATACTGACTCGTTGTTCTCTCCTGTTGGTAGCGCATCTAAGGCAGGGGCTGATGGAGTAGAATAGCGAGAGGGACACGTAACAACGGTATGACCTGGGAAAAAGCAAATTTGACAAACCACTGAGGGTGGGTTAGACCCCGAGACCCCGTCTACTGATGATGATCCTGCAGATAAACCGTTAGAAGACATAGTATACAGGGCAACAATACTATTAGATGACACAACTGAATTACTAAATGCCATACCTGTACCTAACAGATGTGTTTGGCCAGGGCTAGGTTGTGCACCGCCATCACCACGTGAATGTTGCTGCTGCCCGCGTGATTGCTGCTGGCCACGACCTTGCCCGCAACCACGACCTTGGTTGTTGCGGCCGCGATAGTTATTGCGACCACGAGGCTGGGATTGACCTTGGTTGCCACGGTTGAAGTTGGAGGACTGACCACTTGAGTTGGTGGAGGTGCCAGGAGTAGAAGATGCTACAAAAGCCTGATGTTGGCCAATGACAGTATCACCTTCACGTAAAGCTCGGACACGCTGTTCTTGAACAAGCAGCTTAGCCCGAAGCTCGTCAAAAGTCAAAGGAACAGGAAAGTTGCTTATAACAGTAACCAAAGACTCATAATCAGCACCCAATCCCAATATTGTATGTTGAACAAGATCGTGATTGGACACCGGAGAGTTGATTGCAGCAAGGCTATCCGCTATAAATTTAATGTGTCGCAAATATTCTTCCATGGACTGATTTTTTGGCTTCTTAGCATTAGTGAGTAAGGGTTTCAGTTCCATTGAACGAGCAAGACTTGCAGACATAAATCGAGATTGCAAACGTTCCCAAATTTGACCAGAAAATTTTAGATCATGCACCTCAACCAAAATTTCCCGAGACAATGTAGCAAATAACCAAGACCGAACAGTTTGATCAATTTTCAGCCAGTTATAATACTCAGGATTAATGATTTCATGCCCATGAGTATCGTATATAAACATAGGAGGCATAGCAAACGACCCATCAAGCATACCCAACAGACCTTGCGAAACCAAAAAGGACTCAAATTGTGTGCGCCAACTCAAATAGTCCTCAACAGTAGACAATCTAGTTGTGACGATATTAGTAACATTAGGAGCAGATATTACCAGGTTGGGTGTCAAACCACTGCCAAGCGCTGGATGCGCAGAAGGAAACGTTCCAGGTTGAACAGTAAAAGAAGGAGCGGTAAACATCGAGGTGGGAGGCGGTGGTTGACGGCTGGAAGAGCCAACCTCATGCGTTGAGTTTGGAAACAGCCGTGGTGGTGTCACAGACGAGGAAACCCACGAGAAAACAGGTATAGTGGGTTGAGACATCAGCGAGACAGCCGGCGTGTGCAAGGGAGGCAACGATACGACCTGGCTAATCACTGGGTCCGTAGAGAACGGCATGCTGTATGGGTGATAGATTGACTCGACAGTCGACGAGACTGGAGGAAGCAAAGTGCTCGAGGCATCACTGGTACTTAGAGATGCCGAGACCGGTGCTGATGCACTAATGCTGGTCTGGACACCAGAGGTGACCGGAGTACTGGGTGTTGAACGACATGGTCGCTGGAGAAGGCTAGGCTAAACGAGGGAGGCTAGGGCAGAGGAAACGTGAGAGCTACGAAAGGAAAAACCTAGGCTCTGATACCATGTGAAGGAATAATAGTCGGCTCTCTCCAATGGGAGCCCTGGCACTCGTATTTATATTAAACAGAATACATATACAATTACATATTAGCCCTTACTCTATTAGTTAATGGAACATTATTAATCACTGGAAAATAAATGTGCTGCACAACCGCTGCTCCTGTGAGAAGCGCTCATCGACCGCTCCTCCTGAGAGTGGCGCTGTCGAGGTTGTTGCTTCAGAGGATGGTTGTTGCACATTGAGTTGCAGCTATGTGTGAAGCCCCCCTCCCCCCCAGCTTCGGTCGTCGGCACCAAAGAGCACTCGTCTCCGTCACGACGATATTCCTCTTATCCTTCCCCTTCTCGTGTTTTGCTTCCTACCCCATGAATTACATTAAAAAAAAAAGAAAAAGAAAACTAGGACAAGCACTGCTCCTTGGAGCAGCACTCATGCTACTATGCTCCCAGGAGACAGGAGCAGCGGTCCTCGTGTTTTTTTTTATAAAAAAAAAAAAAAAGTAAATTAAAGAAAAGGGAACACATGATTGATGGTGACAAGCATTGAGGAGAGTGGTGGCCGTAGCGAAACAGATTGATGGTCCATGAATTTGTGAATCTGGGTTGACGTTTTGAGGGTGGTGGTAAAGTGGTGGTCCGTAAATTTGGGTTGAAGTTTTGAGAGTGGGGTAATTTTGTCTTTGCACTTTAGAATTGGGTGGTATTTACTAAAAATTGGGGTGGTATTAAATAGAGTCCATTAAAAATCAAAACAGACGCGCGGTTCACACCCCATATGTGGGCGTTTGAGGCTGCGGTTCACACCCCATATGTGGGCGTTTGAGGCTGACGCGCTCGTGTGTACGAAGCACCGTACATGCGGGGTGTATGGAGTATAACAATTGGCTCCACACAAATACTAACACGGTATCACACACCCGTGTAGTCTCTCTCCTCTCTCCTCTCTCCTCTCTCACTCTCTCTCACCCGGTGCCGGCAAAAAGCGATCCACAGTGCCGACCAGCACGCCCGTACGGCAACCAGCACGGTCGACTGCAAGCATCCCTCTACCGGTGAACACTGAAACGGCCTTGCGACGCTGTTCGCCAACTTGCGAGCCAAACACCAAATTGTTTGAGGTATTTTGTTTTTTTTTTTTCATTTCGAGAATCCTTTCTTACCGCTATACTACTGCTGTTTAGGATTTTGAATTCGTTTTTTTGTTTTATGGTCAAAATTAACTCGAATCAGTTCTGATTAGGGTTTCGAAATTAGAGAATTGGGATTTGGAAATTGCTTGGTTGAGCTATTTGGAACTGGATTCTGTGGATTTAAGACTTATGGATAATTGATTTAAATGTCGTTATTATGTTTAATTTAGGAAACAATTGGCTTGGCTAAATGGTGGTGGTTGTTGTCAAGTGGTTATACTCTGGTTATGGGTGATCATGCTTGTAAATTTGTGATTACTATTTTAATTACTCATTTGTGTACAATTTCTTTCTTTTTCCAATCAGTTGTTTTGTCTGAAGTGTATGACCTCATTGTATTGAACTTTATCTTTCCACTTTTCTTGTTGATCCCTAATAAATTGTGGATTTGCTATTTCTAGCTAACTATAAAGTTAACAACAAAAACTTCGATTTTAAAAACCTTCAGTTTTGAAAAGTGACAAACATGTTGATTGGATAACTAGTTTTATTGGAAATGGTTTGGAACTAGCGAAACTGAAATGTAAACTCAGTGTGGTTAATCAGCCATGATTAAAACTAAAAGAAAGGTTTCTTCTTTAATCTTTAGCTAAAACCTGCAATTTGTGGTGAAAGTGTTTTTTTTGGTTATTTTGGATTGTGTTCATACAATTGTCTGCAAACTTACAAAGTAAGACATAAGTGCGGATAGATTAAGAGCAATGACAAATATTATTAAAAAGAAACCCCATTTAACAAGAAAGCCAAAATGTGAATTGAAATACATAGTCTACGAATTTGTTTAACAAAGAAACCTGATAAATTGGGTAGCTGCTGAATCTTTTTTGTTGCGGTGGTGCCAACGGTTTGTCCTTCAGTGAGAAATTTGAAATGTTTGGTAATGCATTTTGTGGAGGCAACAAGGTAAAAAGGTGGAGGAAGGACCTTCGCAACATGTGTTTGGAGGACACATAGGGTGCATGAAGTACTGAAAAAAAAGCCTTGTTTACTGTTCTTTCCGTCTCTTAGTCCGTCGTNTAGTGTGTGGTTAGTTGGTCTGGGATGCTTTCTTGAATTTCAAATAATATTTGAGGTGCTCTTGAAAATTTATGTGTTATATAAGCACTGTCCTTCGACATAAGCAAGTAATTCGTATTATCGTATATTAGAAAATTAATATGTATTGCTATTTCAAAAATAGAATTTTCACCTGTCTGAGATGAATTAAGAACAATGGCAGGAGTCTTTAGACTACTACTACTGCTGCTAATGCTATTGCTACTGCTGCTATTATTATTGTTCTTGTTGTATTGGGTTGGAAGGGACCAAGGGATATCAATTAAGATAAATTATCCACAATTAATGGCATGGTATGTAATGTAGATGAGCTCTCCAGTAAAGATTTCTATTTAACCATTAAAACGCAAACTCACTAATGATATACATGTTGAGGTTTCCTTGAAATATCGTGCACATTATTAAAGAAACCCTTAAAGTTTTCATGCATGTTCTCTCTCACATTGCCAGCTAGCTCTGCACAAATGTTAGCGGGTCTTTCCCCCACCTTTCCGCCTTGTTGCCTCCCCAAAATTCATCCCCAAGCATTTCCAGCTTCTCTTAGGCAGACCCAGCACCGCCACCTTTGCAGCAAAGAGAGATCTAGCAGTCACTCGTTCATTCAGGTTTCTCTATTAATTGATTTCATAGATTCTGTGGTTATTTACTAGTACCTTTTAATATACATTCTAATCTTCTTGTTGGAGTAGGATTTGCATTTGTCAATTACAATTACAATTGCCATTGCTATTTGGAATATATTAAAAGCAATTATCTTCTTCTTCATTTAGTTTGCATAACTCTTGCTACAAATGAAAGTACTTGAAACTTATTTGCTTGTCACATATTGTGGATTCGTCATAGGTAGGGGAGAAATGTAATGGAAATCAATCTGCTATTTGCTAAAAGAGCACCCTTTTTCTTGTTTTTCATTTTGGATTTAAAATGCGGAAAGTTCCACCTATGCTGTAAACGTGTGATTTAAGCAGACCTAAGCCTCTCAAATGAATAAATGTATTCTCCTAATACACATATTTTTGCCACATCTTTTCTCTCCTCTTTCATAGAACACATACCGCATCTTTATGCCTATGTAGAATCATTATAAACTCATCGCCTCCAGATCTGTTATGTATGCTTTGTAGGAGCAAGGAGAGGTAGTTGTGGGATTGTGCTTTCCTAGCTATTTCGGTGTGGTACTTGATTGGAAAGAAATGGCTGCATCTTTTCAGGGAACTCTTTCTTGGTTGAGTATTCGTGGGAATGATTAAATGTTTCGGGCTTGCCTCTGGGAATGGGTAGATTGGGGGCTTTTACAGGTGTCTTTCCTTGTGGAGATTTGATGAAACTTGGCCCATTTGTGATAATCTTGCTTTTCTTTTTGAGAACTCCTTGTCCTCAGGCTGAAATTTCTTCCTTGTTAAAATCCTCTTCTCTAATTCCCATTGTTATGCTATTTAAATAATTGAATGAAGTTTCAACTTTGCCCTGTATTTTGAACATAAAACATTGTTTTTATCAGAGTTTACAGCTCTGCTGAAGAGGCCAATGAATCCATCATTAAATCACATGTGATGCAATCTTAACCATTCTGCTTTTCAACCTGTTGCTCGTGAAGGAAGCAAGTGCTTGAATAAAGAATGAAAGGAAAGCTGTAGTAGGATAATTGTCAGATGTGGTCAGAGTTCAAAGGAGATATGATGTTATAAATTGAACTTTTAGTCAACTTTTTTGAACTCTGATTACTGAAAAGAGAAGGCCCTTTTGAGAGAAATCTAACTTGAGCTCATTATTTATAACACATTCCATTTACTGGTCAATCTCGCTGCATAACTTATAAACACCTCTTGATTGTCATATCAGAAGGAGCTATATCTATTAATACAATCTCTAAAAGAACGTAGCTCAGCAATTGTTGTCTCACTGCGGTTCGACTGAGCGAGGACCTTGAATGAACAAGTTGACATGCTCGTCAAAGACAAATTGTAGACTAAAATGAACAGGGTACCTAAATAAGACACATAAGGAGTTCCTGATGGCTTTCAGCTTGCATTTCTGCTTTTGTGTTTCAGAGTACCTTCTCTTACCTCCCTTACTTATCCTTGACCTTATAACCACTATTTATCAGATTATGGTGTTGTTTTCGAGTTGCCAGCCCGAAACATGTCTGCACTGGTTGTTTCATTACCAATTCTCACATTCTTAGATTGCTTCTCAGTTGCAGGAAGTTTAGCATCTGCACTTTGCAAAGTGCAATTTGCACCTTAAGAGACATGTCATACAACTATACATTAGTGTGGCCACTGGCCATACTTCTAATAGTGTTGCAATAGAATCACTTATACATTACCGGCTTCCTCATTTGTAGGATTTGCTCAATTTACTGACATTGAAATTGCTTATTTCCTAAAGATTATATAGAAGCAAAGACCTACTATTGAGTTTATTGATTATCTTATGAAATTCTTTTGGGCGGCTTTATAATCTTTCTTTGAATTTTCAGCAGGAGGATAATAATTCAGGCTTCCCCACCGACTTTCCTGCAATGCCTGCAGAGGATATCTCCTGTGCACCACCATCACTAATGTCTCTCTCACTGCAGAGCAGAGCAGAGTCTGACGAAGAAGAAGAGGCATGGGTGTGGAGGCAGATCCAGGCGGAGGCACGTAGGGACGCGGAATCAGAGCCAGCACTGGCCTCTTACCTCTATTCCACCATCCTTTCTCACTCTTCTCTCGAACGTTCTCTTTCCTTCCACCTGGGAAACAAGCTCTGCTCCTCCACTTTGCTCTCTACCCTTCTATATGACCTCTTTCTCAATGCCTTCTCTTCCGATGCTTCCATACGTGCTGCAGTCGTCGCCGACTTACGTGCTGCCCGTGTCCGTGACCCCGCCTGTGTCTCATTCTCTCACTGCCTCCTCAACTACAAGGGCTTCTTGGCCTGCCAGGCCCATCGCGTGGCCCACAAGCTCTGGAATGAGGAAAGACGTCCTCTCGCCCTTGCCCTCCAAGCTCGGATAGCCGACGTGTTTGCAGTCGATATCTACCCGGCCGCACGGATCGGGAAGGGGATTTTGTTCGACCATGCAACCGGGGTGGTGATTGGAGAGACGGCCGTGATCGGCAACAACTGCTCGATCTTGCACCATGTGACCCTTGGAGGCACAGGAAAGGTGGGTGGTGATCGTCACCCGAAGGTCGGAGATGGGGTTCTGATCGGTGCCGGGGCAACGGTCTTGGGAAACGTGAGGATCGGTGATGGGGCGAAGATTGGGGCCGGGTCGGTCGTGCTGATTGATGTCCCACCAAGGACGACAGCGGTGGGGAACCCGGCGAGGTTGGTTGGAGGAAAAGAGAAACCGACGGAGAACGAGGATGTGCCCGGAGAGTCTATGGATCACACTTCGTTTATAGCAGATTGGTCTGATTACGTTATATGATCAACTGTTCACATCCATCAGTGTACATTTCTTCTGCCCCCTTAAAATACATTATGCTAAATAAGGTCTTCTCCGTTTGATAAACTAGTTGCTGACTTGCTCATCAAGTTATTCACTAATTGCCATTATGAGATGAAACACTAGTGATTCTTACTACCATTTATATGACAAGCACAATATTGGCGACTGTTTGATTTCTGGTAGTTTACCTTGATAGAGTACCCTTGTCATGCTTTTATTTGGTGTTTACTTGGATGTTCTAATTATTACTCCAATGCAATGAGCATTATATGGTTATTCTCGTAGTTTTGTTAGCTTAATCGAGTACCCTAGTTGTCGGATTACAGAAACAACAATTATGGTTGAACCCTTGAGCTCCCCTACCTGAGTCATATCATGGGAGCTTTTCAGTGTTCCCTCAACTGGAGGTGTTACACAACATTCACATACTGACATTAATACAAGGGTTCTAGCAATTTCTTTTGTTGTTATTGTAAGGCAGGGTCCACTCAAGTCCGTCCCATCGTGGACGGGCCTAGAGGGCAGCAGTCCAACCCAAAGAGCCCTCCCCACGCCACGGCCCAAACCCAAACCTGGTTGGGCCGCAGATCTTCAAACAGAACTGGAGGCATCTGGGATTGAACATGTGACTTGCAAAGCTCTTGGCCCAGGATTTAGCAACTTGCTAGTTGCTACCTCAAACTTCTAGTTTGTTAAGGGTAGATCATTCACATGATTTGTAAAGTTCAACAACCATACTGCTATTTCTTTTTTTCACTGTATTGATAACTAGCAGTAATTGTATAGGGAAATTAGAGGGCAGTTTTTCTTATTTATTTTTGAAATTTTGAAATTTCCTCGTTTGTTTTCTTAATTTATCAGCTAACTTTCAATGCAAGGCCAAGCTTCTCCATCAGAGGAGCAAATTTGTGGTAGCTTGTTCTGAGAATGATGTTAAACTAGAACAAATATCAAAATACAGAAAGAATTAACAGAGTACCCTACTACTGTTGGAGTTGGTATTTATGATACTATATTACCTACACAAACATGTAAAACCTAAATGTAGTTTTGCAACTTTTCTTGATATAATCAAAATATCATACTACAATAAGATAACTTCTAATTTGGGTAACCGGGGCTTGATCTAATCTCAATTTGAGTACCTGTATTTTCACTATTTTCACTTTAGGTTAATGTACTTTTAGCATACACAGAAAAAGTACGCAAAACATTAAAACTAGCATAAAATTAGACCATCAAATTGTTTTTCTGGTTTGGCACCTTGTTAGCAACCAAAATATAGAAAAGCCCCATAACTCCAGTGTGTTTCTGAGAACTGCTATAGTTAGACTCAAGAACGACAGTCTCTCCATCCAAAATTTCTACAGAGCCAGGCTGAGGATAACAGGTCGACATTCCTACAATATATCCAGCCTCATTTCCTGCTTCCGTCCCTTTTCCGTAGGATGGTGTTGAGTTGCAAAGTGCCTGTCCATCCTGAATTACATTCACAGACTACAGTTAAGATGGAAACACTTTCTAATCCAATGTTATACTCCGTAGTTGGGGTTATATTGATGTTCAAATGGAAAGGACACACCTTGTGAAATAAAACACTGAATCTACACTGAAATCAAAATTCATGCAGCAAATACATGTACATATAAACTGTGAACTGTAGAAATAGATAATGACAATAACCTTTCTATAAAGAGCTGAACCAACTCCTCCTGCGTGCTGATGAGCAACACCGTAAATTAGATAGCCACCTCTTGGCATAATGAAGCTTTTCCTCTTGTTGTCGATGCAATGAGTAGAAGACGCAGCAGAAGATTCACAAGCCTCAATCTCATACTCAACCTGTACCCAGATAGGGTGGGAGTATATTTAATTAAGAAAACGAAGTCACCTTGAAAAGAGTATTATACAAATAGACTTATTATAAATTAAAGGTGAGGTTCAAATATATTTTGCTGGATTATAAGGAAAAAAGATGGAAAAAGAGAGAGCTTGACCTTGCACTTATGATGCCTTGTAATATGTCCTGTATTATCTTTAGAAGGCTTCCATAAATCAGTTATGTCTAAGATATAAATTTTAACAGGCAGAAGTGATTTATCAAAATCAACCCACTTCACAGTGTATCTTAGGTATAGCTTCCTTGATGCAAGTAAAAATCCTTCCTTCACCTTGCATTGTGTTCTATCATAGCAACAATACCAACCTCCCTCATAATCTGGCCTCAAAGGTCTTCCATAGACATCCTTAGTGACATTGTACAGTTTACACCTGCATTCTGTGCATCCCAACCTATCCACCACACCCCGTGTATCTATCGCATGAACATTAAGACGCCATCTCTCCTCATACCCTGGTGGTATTTTGGCTGGATTACCAACTTCAATAGCATAAGGATCTGGCAAAAGGGTTGGAGTTTTTCGGGTTTCAGATCCCAACCCGAAATACTGTCCAAGAATTTGCTTTTCACACAGTCCACTGTTCCCTACTAATATGTTATCTGACTTATTGTCAAGTTCTCGATTGGTGCTAAGCCCCTTATCCTCAGCACCTATGCGCAAATAGTATCTTACAACCAGCCAGTGGTGTAAATAAGTGTCATGAAGGGGGACAGACACTCCTTGTTCATCAACTACTTCAGCTTTGAAACTCTTTAGACCAATGTGGCCCTTTGGGAAATCAATGTTGTTGTAGAATCTGTTTACCACCGATCCAGGTTCCATAACAAACTCAGGTGATAAGTAAACAGCTTTTTTTATCGTGCTTTTGTGTTGTTTCCGAGCCCATGAAATTTGACACAACAAAGCAAAGACTACCCATAAGGAGCAAAACCATGACAGCTGAGCCTTTGACATCTCCCCTGTATTATCTCGAAATTGAACAGATCATATAATATCAGCAAAAGCCAACTGTGTATTTCCATTGAACAGTGTCAACAAACCATCCAAAGAATGCCTAGTGAGTAAGATCTTTATGTGCAGGTGAAGCTAACACATTTATATAGCATGGACCAGAAGTTTCAGAATTATGTATCAGCATGCCAGTATTATTTGCAGGCAGGTAAATAACAGGTATACACACTAAAAGCAACCTCCACTCCTCTGTGTGTAATGTCTGCATTACACGACTTTGCGATGGACACAAATTTCTTTTACATGCTTTCCAGTTTCCACACCTACGAATTAGGTGGTGTTTATTTGGTTGTAATGATGATTAAAATGTAATGAACTCTATATGGCTATACAATGCTCTTGGTTACTCATAAAACTTATCGATGTTGTTACGGTTTGTAAAGGTCAATACCTCGCCTCTAATTATGTTTTGAGTTTACATTGGGTAATTATATATAGTGAGAAACTAAGATTTTACTCTACATCGTTGTCCCCCCACCCATCAGCCTTCCATGTAATCTTGTGTCTTCTTTCTTCTCTTAATGTTCTCTAGTTTTTCTTTGATTGATCAGGTTGCTTCAAGGAAAATGTTAAACTTCCAATAGCCTGAGGCCACACACAAGTGAAGTGAGGGTCCATTCTAAAACCAATTGGTAATAAAAGGAGTAGCCGGTTTGACTTATATGTTGATGTTTTTTCCTCAAATATTTCTACATGGGATTTTAGTCCCCTCACTTTACTTCATCAAAAACCATATTCCACTCAAAGCCGAGTATCATTAATTAAAGGAAAATTGGAAATAAATAATCCCAAGTTTGGGGTGTTAAGACAATAATAATCCCTGTTATCATAAATTTGGGAATAATCTTAACATTTGAGTTGTGTTACCACAACGGTCCCAGTGGTAACTGAGTCTAACTTTGTGAACAATTTTTGAATATTCTCATCAAAAGCTCACATTTTAGCAAGTAAAACCTTAGTGAGAATGTCTAGAAGTGTTAACAAAGTTAATTTCCGTCAGCACTGGTACCATTGTGGTGACACAACTTAAAAGTTGGGATTTTTCTCAAATTTATGCATAGAAGGAACTATTATTGTTTAACATACCCAAATTTGAGATTATTTATATTAAACATGGAGTATGCAACAGAAGAAAAAGAAATATACAATCACAATTTCACAAAAGAAAAGAAGCTAGTAATTAATATGCAAAAAATAGTTATTGAAATAAGATAAGAGGGATAAACTATGATTGTACCTGACAAGCACAAGCTTATAGATTGATTGAGGTTGAATGCCGGAGTAGCAGCTTGAGCCTTGAGCTATGGAGCTTGGTGAGTAACTAACCGTAAGACTGAAAGGAGGCAAGAAATTGAATAAATAGTCCCATGTTTCTTACATTGGGATTTGGGAATCCCCTATTAAAATAATGCATTGGGATTTGCGAACCGCTTTTCGGTGGTTTTCTTTCTACTATAGGGTTTTTACATGGTACTCCTGTGATTTTACATAGTACCCTTCTTATAATCGTCTTCTACATGGTACTCTCCTAGTTGTTGTTACATACTCCCTCCACTAATGTTAACAAATACTTTTTTGAGTTGTCTCATATAAATGTTAAGATTGACCGGAATTTTTCCAAAAAAAAAGTTACAATTACTTATTTGGCCCTACTATATTATCCTCTTAAAAACCAAAAACACTTAACTCGTCCCAATAAAGAAGGGTTAAAATGGATCATAGGACTCATTTTCCAACTCTCTTGGTCTTTGTGCAAACTGATTTTTTTAACGTTTTCACGAGATGGAAGGAGTACTACAATGTGATCTTTTTACATAATTTCGTCATCTACTAACATCAAAATGATTAAGATATTTTGATATTCTATGGAAATAATATGAGTTTATTGGATTTACCAATTTTTTTAATAATAATATGACCTATTTGCTTGTTTTAAAAATGGAGGGGAGATAATCGAAAATAAAATGGATGAAAGAAATGAATCAATGGCCTAAAAAATGGAAGAAATACAGGAATTAACGCCATTTCATATATTATAATTTCATAATTCTATGCACGTCATCATTTAACGCCATTAGCTAATAAAACTAAGTTCGAATAATCGAAGGTACCATATAATTAAAAAGAATATTTTCATTGAAGTATACTAAATTATGGCCAAAATGCACATAGGTATATCGAGGTTTTGAATATACTACATTAGAAATAAATATAGTGAGGTATAGTGCGGTTAGAATCCGATCACCGGATGGTAATGTGGCAAAAGATAATAAACAATAGTGATTATATGCCAAATTTGCCCTTCATATACCTTAATTGGAGGGATTTTTCTTGCATTAGAGAGAGTGATTTTTCTTACAATAGTGATCGCCGAATTACCAGATGGGTAATTTTTATAACCACCCTTTGCCACTTGGGTATATAAAAAACCACCGATACCAAATGGGTATTTTTAATGAACCAAAAGTGCATATGGCCTAAAAATTCACAGCCGGTGACCCAAATTTCATTTTTCCTATTTTTTTGATATTGAAATGCATTTCCTTATTATGTTTCTTTATCTAAAATCATT
>BSSO01003872.1:0-15561 GCA_030267885.1 Mesembryanthemum crystallinum
TGTTACTTGGACTCAGCTCCTAGGGTTGGACATGGGTACTTGAATACGTTTCTAGGTTGCCGACTCTGCCAGTTTTCTGAGAATTTAAAGTTCTTGGCCTAAAATGAAGTGTCACAACTCACATGTCATATATATGTCAGATTATCGAGGATCTGATGGGTACTTGTAGTGAAATGAAGAGTCCGAGTAACATAAGGAGAGTCAATGTGAATGGCTACACTTACATGTAAACAATATAACAAAAGAAGAGACAAACCTTGAGCTGTCTGCTGGGTAGATCACTGTAGAGTTCATTCCATTTCTGAATTGACCATCCTGTATGCTGTAAGATGGCTTCTACCAAAAGAATTCCGCTCAAGGCATCACCAACAGCCTGATTGATTAACTTACTCACGGCTAACAGTCTCAACACAGCCTTTTGCTTTTCGGAGCCTGGAACAAGCAATACATTGATTAGGAAGCCTGATTATTGTGAATAAAAAGACACAATGATAATAAAACAAATAACATTTCAAATCACCTTTAGAAGTGGATGAGAGCTCATTATTTCTAGCCTCCAACCTAGATAGAATACTATCCGAAAACACTATGGTACCATGCCCATTTGCTTCAAAGTAAATCCCAATATCATATTCTAAAGCCTTTTCATGCAAGTATTTCACTCCAGTGGGGGTGAACTCAACATCTAGTCCCAATTTCTTCAGATAATCTGTGGATGCCCCATTTGCATACGCAGTTTGCACTACACCAAGACGTGCAGAAAAAGGATCTGAAGTTTTTTCATTTTTATCATCCTTAAGAACAGACAGTTGCTCTTTGATGAATAAAGCAAACAGTGTTAGTATTTTATCCCCATCAACAAGGTCAATCCTGTTGCCGTCTTGGAGCACAACAAAATAAACAAGCCGATCTGCATCTCCATCTAAACTTGCACACCTGGAATTCTAGAACAATATCTGCAGTTAGCCTTGCTTCCTCACAACAATATCCTTAATATAACTGAATATTATCATGATGTACTAGAATACACTGTTATATAAAACATTAAACAATTGAAATTTCAAACAAGAAATCCAGTCTGACCACCCAGCATCGGGACAAGAGTTTATGCTTCAAACCAAGAGAAAATATGGAAAAACACCAACAAAGTGTTTAGTGTACATTCAATATTCCAACTCATTTTCACAAAGACATTAGATTTGGCCTCAACTCAGTTTCATAAGACTCCCAGCAAATCAAAAACAAATATCACATAGAGAGGTCAGCTAACAACACGTAAACATTGTCTTTTGATACAAAAATCAGCTACAAGAAATAGCAAACCCTCACACCAACCCATCTACCCATCCAAAAGAACAAGAAGAAAACTCAAAAGAAAAAATCATCACATAATAGCATGAAGAACTAAAAAAATACAGAAGGGAAATTTTAATGAATTTCTTCAAAAGTGTTTGCCAACTGCCATAATGATGAATGCTACATGGCCATCATCCTGCAGGAAAACTTGTTGAACTCCCCCTGCTTTGCCATGCACCAAATCTCATTTGTCAACCAGCCCAGCCAAATATTTTCCTATACTACATCCATCTGAACCATGTTGAGATTTTGACACAATAACAGATGACATATCAAGAAAAATGTTTCCCAGTCAGGTAAACCAATTAACCGATCTCTAATCCTCNCCAAAAAAGAAAGAAAGAAAGAAAATACCTGGAGGCATCTAGGAAATGTGAACACGAGACAGAATGAGGAGACTACAAGTCGCATAAAATAAAAAATCTAAAGATCAAGTCAAGTGGATACAGTTACTCTAGCTACACAGCAAAAGACATCACCTTCATTGGTGGAATAAGAAGAGGGAGATTACAAACCTCAGCGCAGTGTCATTGGGGCCAAACCCAGAAGGCACAACCTTCTCTTTCTGCACAAAATCAGCACCAACTCCTTCATTCAGCACACCTTCACCTTTGCTAGAATTTCTCACTTCAATCACCAGATCACCACACATCTCTCTTAACACTTCAAGTTTATCACCTCCTACACCATTGGCTCCATCAACTACTAATTTATCATGGAGTTTGCTCGTTCTATTTCCATCTGGGATCAAATCCACTAAGCACCTAGACCGATTATACAATCATATTAGCCCAGGGCATTTGATGGATATTTGCTATCCTGATAACTTTGTCAACAGAAAAATAAATTTTTTAGTCAAGTTGTTTGCCCTAACCTGTATGAGTCTGAAAGCTGCTGAAAGTAATCATGCTCAGTTGATTTTGTGCCCATGTTCCTAGCACGAACCATCCAATGTAATTGTGGGGTCGTTAAAACTCCCATATCATGGACAACTGCACCAATTATGGAGCTGATACCCTTAAACAAGACAAGACCATGTAGAACTTCAGTGACCAGGTAAATATCTAGAAAAATAGCAATAGCTGCAGCATATCAATATCCATAAAGGGAGAAGTACTTGTTTTGCAGCTTCAAGAAGAGATTCTCCGCTGGGCCGTGTGTCTCTCCCCAATAAAATCTCTGCTGAACAGCTGCCGTCAAATGAGATGCTTTCCTTGGTGACAAAATCATCTAGTAACTGTTCTCAAGAATGAAAAAGATTAATTAATTAGCAGTGATCCACAAACCCACAAATATCTTTCTTCCAAAGCAAAAGTATTATAAGTACTTGACAAGGAAATGGGCAGGCCATTGATCTTATCAAATTAAAATGCAATAGCCTTTCTAAGACATAAGCATCAACTAACTGTGGAGGGAGCGGTCTCATCAACCATATAGAGTTAAAGCATTGTAAATTTCAAAATCAGGTAAGATCATTCTTCATCCAATAACGTAGCAGGCTGGGAGGACCAAGCCCGCGGCTACAAGCTTCAAGTCTTCAACCAGGACCAATTTGCTAGTTTCCTCAAGTAGCATGATAATTTATTTTCTTGGGGCAGATATAGAGTTGAGCAATCTTTGTACATAGAGGAAGCTTCTAAATTCAGCTACCACCATCACAATGGTATTCTTAGAAACATCCCAGTTAACAATTAAGGTAACCCAAGCATGTTTTACAAATTGTGAGGAATTTAACTACATGGCTACAAATTCCAACATGATGATGAAACACCCAAATGGCATAAAAATTCAAATTTTCAGTGATGGAACTACAACACAAGGGTTTCCAGGCAATCGTTTAAGCTACCAACACAACTTCTTTTTCCAACAAACATAAACAAAGTTATTAGCAACCAACACAAGTAGATTTAAACAAGAAATCTAGAATGAGAGAGATTAAAGAAAACTGACCCTAACAAGATGATGGGGATCAGGAGCATTAGCAAGGGCATCAGCAAAGGGCTCCCAGTTCTGGGACAACATCCCACCATTTGGGTCGGCGATTTTGACGCCATTATCAGAGACCTTATTATGGGAAGCGGTGATCATCAACCCAATCACGGATCGGGTTTTGAGGGATCTCAAAGCCGCCAAGATCCCGACCCTGTACACCGTTGATTGTAGAAGGGATGCATCTGCTCTGAATCCTGCTGTTCCATACGATAATTTCACCGCTGCAATTTCACATTCAAACAGGGAAATTAGCAAAATTTCAAAAGATGATCTCAAACGGTCAAATTAAGTGACTATAGAGAGAGAGAGATTGAAATTGATTGGGGGGAATCTGAGGGGGTGTTTTGTGCACCTTTGGGTGGTGGGAAATGGGCGGAAGATTTGAGAATGAGGGATCGCTGATCGTCGTTCATTTTCTGGTCTGGTGAAGCTGTTGACAATGGAGAGTATGCGAGAGAGAAGCAGTAGTGTAGTGTGTACACTGTACGGACAAGCAATGAAGCAACAGTGTCACAGAGACAAGGGCCGAAATGCCAAATGAATACCCCTATTGCCACATTGATATATAAAAAAACTACGGCGATATTAGGGTATTTAAAATGATAGATTTGCGCACTTTAGTCCAAAAATAGAATTCCGGCGATGCGTACATTTTAAATATGTCTTTCCTATTTTCTTCAATTTTCTCCGCCATAAAATAGGTTCAAAAGGTTGTTAAAGGGAAGGGGGCAAATAATTCGGGAATTTTATAAGAGAAATAATTATTTTAAACAAATATTCACCGGAGATTTTTACCGGAATCTCACTTTTAATACTTAAGTGCGCAAATTTGTCATTTTAAAATACCCTATTGTCGCCGGAGTATTTTTTTAATACTAATATGATTTTGCGCCTGGTTTTTGGAGCGTCGGAACTGGAGTTTACCGAAGGTGGTTGTACTTTTTGCTAATTGCTTGAGTTTGTTGGAAATTATTGGGGTTTACTGCAAAATGCTGGAATTGTAGATTTTTGTTACTCAGTGGTTGGAAATTTTTTATTGTTTGCTACAATTTGCTGGGAGTTGGTTGAGGTTGTTGGAACTTTTCACTAGTTGCTGGAAGTTGGTGGGGTTTAGTGGAAAATTCGGGTTCCAACAAAAACAATACAAAAAGAACAGAACCTAAATAGTATATTAAACTTAGGTTATGTTTGCCACCAATAGTTAAATTACAATAGGAGTAAAAACTACATTTTAAAACTTGCAGCTTGTTCTTTTTTTTTTTTTTATCGATAAATAGAATTTTATCGATGTAAAGTTACCCTAAGTATCATAGTAAACAACTCCCCCACTTCGAAGAAGAAGAAGAATGTAAGAGTATCTAGTATCTACCCAATCATGTGCTCAAAGGCTAGTGAAAACATAGACCAATATAAATTCAAAGATGCTCAACAACAAATGGGGAGCATAACAGGAGTAACAGTAACACTACTCCTATGTGTTGCTTGGCATCTAAGCTTTTTCTTTTTATACTCCTATTTAATTCAAAGGTGGTCCGAGAGAGAGTCTGTTTTACCCATATTTTGTAAGAACTCGTCGTGCATACGAGAGAGAGAGAGAGAGTGTGTGTGTGTGTGTGTTTTACCCTGTATTTTGTAAGAACTCGTCCTGCATTCAGTAATACCCATATGCCCCTGATCCTCGCTGTTTACGGAAATTAGGAACGCCATTGTTTTGATAAAGGGGTTTTGGTCCCATGTATTTCATCCCTCTCACGAAGACGAACCTCATATGAAATTGGAGTTATTTGGACAACGTAAAATTAACGTACATACATTATACATACAAGTTCTGGAAAAGATATCCATACTAAATTACACCTCTGAAACCTTCAACGCTGCTGCTGCTAGTACTTAAAAGAGCTGTTCACTGACAGAAGCTGCTTCAAGAAAACTTAAAATCACCCACCACCTCACCTTACTGCCACTATGAGCCATCTTCAACTCCACCCTATTTAACGGTAGTAATATATCAAGAACCGTCACAAAAATATTAGAGAAACAACATTCCGGTGAATTCAGGCCTTTTGCAGTCACATACCGGCAGAGGGCCGTTGTTTCAAGCAGTGTCACTGAAACAATTCCCCCCCTTAAGATAATGTGGATATTCAGACTTCAACTAGTCCTACGGACCTTGAAGTTAATAGACCGGAAAACTTTCAGTTGCCCTTAAGCGGGCTCGAGCTAGGAATCTCTGCAATAGATCTCAGAGCTTTTACAAGTTGAGCTTTATATAAAAACAAAAGCTTGCAACTTAATCAAGTAATACATTTGAGCATTGTTCTCCCACTGCAACTTTTTCCAATGGTAGAACAGAAACATGAAGTATTTAGGGACAATCCTCCTTTGCATAGAAAATCCATTCAGTTCTCCCACCATATACAGTATAAGACTGATACTTCTCCATCTCATCTTTAGGAATCAAGATACTATCTTGCGTTAGAAGTATACTCCCCCCAACCGTGAGGTTGAGAGCGATAAAAACCAAAAAGAAGAATGACGCCGCTAGGCTACCCAGCCATTTCTAATCTGCCTTTCCAAGAAAGCCATACATTGTTAGCTTGATCAGAATGAGAGTAACATATGAAGGGTATGAGCGTGCACAACACACACCATGATAACTAGCAACACAGTACCTTATAATTCATAGATGCTAATCTTGAAAGCATTTTCCAGCTGTACTCTTCGACATAAAAGTACTTGTAAACTTCGCAGAATCTTCACTTCAATTCCTCTGAAAATCCTGATAGATCAGACAACTTTGTCTCTGCTCACCCTGTATCACCAACACCTGTACTTTCCAAGACCATAAACAAAAATAACATTATCCAACTGTTTCACTAAGAATCACCTGTAACAACTACCTTCTACAATCCAACCCACACAATACCCATTCTCCTTTCCTAAATCCTAATCAATTAAGCACTTCGATTTCCACAAAAACACATTTCTGAAAACCAAATGAATAAAGAAATTTGCGACTTACCTGTTGCAGTGGATCATTTTGCCAACACAATTTACCAACTTCTCTACATAAACAAATTCCTCAGGCACACGACCAAATACATCAGTGTAGTTGAGCTGACGAAATAGTCTAGATTAGTTGTAACATAATATAAACAGTCCAGCATATAACATATAGAGGATAAGACTTAGTAAAGAACACATACTTACAACAGTGTCAGAGACATTCATCAGATTACAGATAATAGGACCATTCTAGAGCACACTAAATCCAACATGTAGACTTTTTTCTTTCTCAGCTAAGCTAAGAACCATATCCTTCCCAAAGGAAATGAGAGAGCAGTGTCAGGCGAATTTGGAAGCTCTAAAAGTTTACAGGAATAATGACAAGACAATTAAAAGGTAAAGTGGCTGACGCAGGGAAGAAAAATGAAGACACACAGTAGAAATGCAAAATGTTGATGGTAATGTGAGACTGAGACATTCTCCAACAAAGATCAATCTCGGTAGGAACTCAGAAGAATAGCATGTATTAATATAGAAGATATGTAAAAAAAAAATAAACAGCCAGGAAACCTAGAGTTGGGATGCAAAAAGGTACCAAACCTCAATAATTGCAAAGTGAATTGCCATTTGCAAAAATCTGACGCTACACCTGTTAATTGTTATAATAGTCCAACAGCAAAGAAAATATAGTAGAAGAATTTAACTAAAAATGACATTTCCAAGTAACCAATGTAATTTCCACGCATTCCTGACGATGCTTGACTGTTTTCCGAAAAATGATATGGACATAGTAGATAAATATGCACAATCCTATAAAAAGCACTGGTAGGCAACAACACCAGTAATATCCAATCTCTCTGTCATATACAAGGATGTCATACATTTGTTTTGCATCCCTTCAATCTGAAAACTAATTTTCACAAGGAGGACAGAAAAAGAAGCATCACTATACCAGACAACAATAACTTTATTTAGAAAAAATATATATATATTATACCAGAAGAGAACAAATAAAGAAGGTACAAATTATCAATTCCCACAAGATCTACACACTGAAAAACAATTGCAACATCAAGTAGGATTATTTCCTGTTGCTACAAAAATAAATGAAGATAAATTAGTGTACAAGCAAATGGAACTTTAATTCACAATGAACAAGAAAGAGTGTCGAAATCCACAGAGCTAAAGGGTTTCAAATGGACTAAAACAAATAACCCAAATAAGATAAATGCACACTAATTGTTGCTGTGAAGTTAGAGGCTAGTTAGCACCTTTCCAAACTACTATCTAATAGAAAAGGCTTCCTCACATTATACGATTATATACGTTTGAACCCCCAAATAATAGCACCTTATGCAAGGACCATAAGATTTGGGGGCATTGGGTTGCCAGGTTTGAAGAATTTTTTTCAAAATGCACCAGGAATTACACAGAACATACGCTACTCCTGGAGAAATCGACTCCCAAAATTAAAGAAATAAGAATAAAAACCTAAAATTAGGAACAGAAACTAAATGGGAGTCTGGTATCAAGTGCGAACACCGCATATGCAAATGAATAGAAAATTTTCACATACTATGCACTGGCTAGAATAGAAGTTAACTTGCAATGCTGAGTTGTCTAAGACAAGTTTTTTTGCCATATTTGGCTTTTTCACATAAAGCAATATCCACTGGCTAGAATATAAGTTAACTTGCAATGCTGAGTTGTCTATGACAAGTTTTGCCATATTCGGCGAACCCAGTAATACAGCAAAGCAGAACTTTATAAAACAAAACAGATTGAATCCACGAGTCTTTACCTAAACCAAAAGGAATGCAGCACCACAAAATCAAGAAACGAGTTTGCTAGATCGATCACTAATAAAAGGTAGTATTACAATGAAAACATCATGCAAAATGTTCCAAGATTCTTCAGACCAAAGTCAGAACAATGGTTGCAAACACCAACCTGGTGCATTAGGCAGCATGCACAAGCAATGTATTTGGACAATGTTACACTGAATGTTGAAGCATTGTGTGATAGTCAACAATATCTGGAAAATAACAATTTACCAACTTCCGACAGTAATCTACTATCACTAGTATTGTCAAACTTAATTTGATAGATAATAAGTTGAGCCCCCAGCAGGATATGAACATGCGAAGTGATTAACTGAAAATTGTGAAAGACATTAATAAATAACCAAACCACCATTCCCATGAAAAATGAGATATTAGAGATAACAGTGAATATAACATTGCAGAACAAATCTGGAACAAATGCTTTATGAATGTGCAATGCATGGAATAACATCAAACAAACATTTTAGAGAAGTAATTCCAGAAATCACTTAATTTATTAATTTATAAATGCAATCCAAATATATTATATTTAGGTTCCCTTGGTAAATCTCAGCCAACAATCTAAGCTCGAGTATGATGAGAAACACTGCTCCAACAACAGCATGTGAATGAGGAGAAAAGGAAAAAAAAAAAAAAAAAAAAGGAGAGTAACAAGAATTGAATATCAAAAAATATCTCAAACCTATGTTGATAATGGTGCTTAATAAGCTGG
Organism: Mesembryanthemum crystallinum; assembly: GCA_030267885.1. Lineage (NCBI taxonomy): Eukaryota > Viridiplantae > Streptophyta > Magnoliopsida > Caryophyllales > Aizoaceae > Mesembryanthemum > Mesembryanthemum crystallinum. Next base: position 8,911 of record BSSO01003872.1, read on the forward strand.
GCCAAAACTTAAGAGCCTACTGTTCCGGAAAAAGTTGCTGTTCCCCAAAAAGAATAAAGCTAGGATACCCACCACTGCAGCAAGGACCCACATCCATTGCTGCATCCTTCTCTTACCCCTGTTACGGATAGGGGGAGGAATTGATTTAGTGGTTTTTATCTGTTTTGCATATGGTGAAGGCTTCTGAGGCTTCTTTGCTACTGTCATAGGCTTTTCTGTGACTTCAGGTTCCCTGACTGTCACAGATGGGGATTCTGGTGGAACAGCAGACTCACTTTCAGCAGTCTCTGAGGTAACGCCCTTTCTCTTTTCTTTCTTCTTTGCCCTCTTCTCTCTCTCCTACATGGCATTAGATAAATTAGAATAACAATTAGGATAACATATCAACTTCAAAAAATTGAACTAAGGAATATTTCAGAGCAGTATTCAGGTAAATTCTCTCTTTAAAAATTAGATCATCATGATTTCAATAAGGAATTGGCAGGAAATACCTTCTCCTTTTGCTCAGCTTCCTTTTGGGCTCTAAAGTCGGCCCTAAGTTTAGCTTTCTCTGCCAATTTTCTTTTCCTCTCCAGCGCCTCCTGGGCTTTAGCTTTCTCCTCCAATCTGCGTTGCTCCCTCAATCTTGCAGCCTCCTCTTCTTTCCTTAGTGTCTCTTCTTTCTTAGCCACTTCCTCTTCCTCTTTTGTCATCTTACGCTCTTCCTTCTCTTCTTTCTCAGTTCTGCCTGAAGCTTCAGCTACATTATTCTGAGATGTAGCTTCAGCTACACTGTTCTTAGATGTAGATTGAGCTACATTGTTCTTAGATGTAGCTGCAGCTAAGCTGTTCTTAGATGTAGCGGCAGCTAAGCTGTTCTTAGATGTAGCTTCAGCCATCTTCTTGGCAGGGACAGTCTTATTCTTCTGCTCCATAACTTTCTTTAAGGAATTGTTTTCTGCATGTTTAGCAAATAGGGGTACAACTGGTTCCTTGGGTGAAACTGTTGTCACCGAATTGACCTTTGCCGAGGAAGTTACTCTATCATCATAAAAATTTGCTAACAGTGGCGGTTCCTCATCTGGGCCAAGAGATCGACCATCCAATGTTCTCAATCTCCTCAATGTACTCCTCGTGTTGCATCTGACATATTCCTTTCTAAACTCATCATTGTTATTCCACAGTTCCATAATCTTCTCCACCTAAATAATCAATGAGAAGATAGGTATGTCAAAGAAGCACAAAACCAAACTGTACCAGTTACAGCTTGCTGCGATCAGATAACAATACTGAAAACACAGGAGCTCAGCTTACCTGGTTAACACAATGACGTTCAAGACTGTCCTTGTTGCCAGCCACCACAAGATCATTTGCTGCCTTTGCATCATCCTTGTAGCTCCAGAAATACTTGTTCTGCAATTCAAGATACCACATTAAACTAACAAGCCTTACTAGCAGAACGAGAATCAAATAAATAAATAAATCCACAATTAAATTTGAGTTGGAACTGAAACTGAAACAGAGAAAGTAACAAGATGTATTGGTAAAGGAAAATTTCTAATTACTGTCAAAGANCCAAAACGAAGCAATAAATTGGCTGTACTAGCCAAACAAGGAAAGGGCAATTGACTGTTAAATCAGACGGAATTGAGTGGAGTTCTTGCCAAAGGAAGATACCACTGACCATCTCGCAACACGTTTGAATTCGAAGCCACAACTGAAAGCTAATATAAGCCCCATCAGAGAGCCATATCCTTGATGGACAACTTTTAACGAATTTATTGCTCACATATTCAGGACACTATTAGTAGCTTAATACCACAGAAAAATCATCTCACAAAGTCAGAAACGTTTAATTAAAATGGTAGACAACAGACCTTTTCAGACCATTGTTTCTTTAGGATCAGTAAATCTTCATATGCCTTTTGTCGAATAGCATCAGCAGATGTGAATTGATCATATAACTCGTTTAGCAATATACTCTCATCATCGTATTTCTTCCTAGCAGCTTTCACACTTTGTTCTGCTTTCGAAAGGTTGTTTCTGAGAGCATCCATTTCTTTCCTTAAAACCTGTGTGAGGCAATGCATATCAAAAAACTAAACGAACATAACTTTCACAAAAGGGGGGTGGGGGAGAATGTAACTGTACCTTCAAATGCTCCTCAACTTGAACTCTCTGGTCCAAAGCCTGCTGAAGATTTTGCTGACTCTGTGTGTTAGCATAGAGTTGATCTCTAAGATTCTTCAATTGCTTTATTTCACGTACCAGCTTTTTCTCTTCATTCAAGTTCAGGGTTTCATGTTGGATCTTGTGTTCCATATTAAGTATCTGTGCTTCGAAACATAAGATTATTAATATCTTTTATCAAAAAAAAAAATTACTGAACATGTGTAAGGAGAAACACATTAACGGATTTCACCCAAAGCAACGCTTACCTGGCTATGAAAATCTTCAACTGTCATTGCATTCTTTGCAAGGTTTATCAAAGACTGGGCAGAATCTATTTCCCTCTTTTTTGCAAACATCAATTCACGTGCAGCTCTCTCTTCTGCTCTGGCAGCTTGGAGGCTATATTTTAGTTCATTAACAGTAGCCTGCTCACAGACGCATATCAAGTAAAGGTAAATTAGAAAAAAGAGCAAAGAAAAGAAGGTTTATATTAAACCATGACCAAGCAGTATTTCCGAAAAAGTTACCTTTCTCTTTTGATATTGAACCCTGACAGAATCTCTACTTCGAGTCTTCTCTTGAACTTCAATCTCACTTAATCTAATCTGTTCTCTAAGCTTTTCATCGTCATACCTAGGGACCCTGATCAAGTAGTAAAAGGGACGTCTCACCACCTCGGTACTAAGATTCTGTCCATTGAATGCATCAGATCCAGATCCTTGGAGAGGTGATGCTGATGCCTCATTTTTATTAACATGTTCCACAGACAAATCTTCAACACATGTTTTATCATGGTTATACTCAGTATGATGATCCTTATTACCCTCAGAATTCAATATGACCACACCATTGCTAGGTTTGATCTGGGACATGGAACTCGTGAGTTTAATGGACCTGTTTAGAACTTCAGGTCGTGCATTAACATCATTATGTGAGAATGGTGCTTCGCACTCAAAAGAACCAAAACTGATCTTGGGTTTTAAAGTGTCATTAGATATGCAATTTGACTTCTTCGCCACATCAACCTCACCATTCGCATGTCTTGTTTGCGTTCCGGCATCATGAGCATGATAGGAACCATTGGGACTTTCCAATTTAGGTTGGGGACTAGTATCACCAGCAGAGCAGATTTGAGAATTATCAGAAACCGAAGAAGGATTGCCAACAATTCTTTCTTCTTTTATGTTGTCCCCATCAGAAACGACAGGTAAGTCTGTTGCAGCATCGACATGTATGCTTACATCACCTTCTTCAGCTCTTAAACAACTCTCTGCATCGACAGAAGTCTCAGCTGACTCAGAAACAGCTTGACTGTGATTAACAAGATCATCAGATACATTGGATTCTGAGGCAACAACACCACTAAGATCATCCCCATCTTCTTCCACAGCTTCCCCATTGGAAGCTTGTAATTTTGACAAGCGAGATGCCTCCTCGCTTGCCATGGTTTTTTCCAAGCCAAGGTCCTCCAAAGATATTTCCTTGTCCATCACGTTGACAGACCCAGTCTTCTCCCCCTCTTGTTCTAGATGAACATCCTCTTTGACTGAAGATTCTTGGCCTCCTGCTACTTCAGCAATCAACTCTGAGTTTTCTTTCCCACCTACTGGCTCATCTCTCATATCAGACTGCATATCCGCCCCCGACGTTGTGCTACTCTTTTCAACTTCTGCAGCTGATTCAACTTTACTTACAGCAACATGATCAGTACTGTCAGTCACTTGCCTTTCCACCTCCAAGGCAGTTGACACCAAACCACCCTGATTCTCTTCTGTCTCAGACTGCACAGGACTAGTATGCAACTCCTGAACTTCTTCTGATTCTGTAATGGAGTTTGTAGCATTTTGGCCCTTAATCTCACACTCCTCGCTCTGAGGTAGTTCACTTCTAACAGCTTCTGAATCCTCAGAACCAAGCACCTGAGTTCCAGCAGCCTCATCTAAATCACCTAGTTCCTTCACCTTAGCATCTGCTTCAATCTGACCTAGTTCCTTACTCTCACCATAAGCGGGTTGTAGTTCACGCTGCTGGCAGTCCACTGGAGGAGTTGCATTATTTGCATCATCATGCAACGACTCCTTCCTCTCACCTTTCACTAGCAGAGGTTGAAAACTCTCAGGGAAGTGTGAACCCTTAAACTCACCGTCAGATGGCTCCATTTCCAGGACTCCACCATCCAGTGACTGTGGTTGTAGTTCAGGCTGCTGGCAATCCAATGACTGATTTACAGTATCTGCATCATCGAGTAGTGACTCCTTTGCCTCACCATCCACTGGCTCAGGTTGGGAACTCTCAGGGAGGTGTGGACCCTTAAACTCACTGTCGGATGGCTGCGTTTCTGAGACTCCGCCATCCAGCGACTGATGTCTAATGTCAGCCTCAAAAGGCTTTGGTTGTTGTTCAGGCTGCTGACAATCCAATGACTGATTTACAGTATCTGCAGCCTCAAGCAATAAGTCCTTTGACTCACCATCCACTGGCTGAGACTGAGAACTCTCAGGGAGGTGTGCACCCTTGCACTCACTGTCAGATGGATGCTTTTCTGTGACTCCACCCTCCAGCGACTGATGTTCACCGTCAGTCTCAAAAGTCTTTGGATGTTGTTCAGGATGCCGACTGTCAAATGACTGATTTACATTATCTTCATCATCAAGCAACGAATCCTTCACCCCATCATCCACCGGCTGAGGATCAGAACTCCCAGGTAGGTGTGGACCCTTAAACTCACTGTCAGATGGCTGCATTTCCGGGACTTCGCCCTCCAGTGACGGATATCCAATGTCGGCCTCACTGTCAGAAGGCTTTGGCTCCTTCACACCGCTATCCAATGGTTCCATTTCTCTAACTAAAACCTCATCTGCATGAAGCTGAACATTATCCTCACCATCCACTGGCTGAGGCTCAGAACTGCCAGGAAGTTGTGGGCTCTTACACTCGCTACTTGATGACTGCATTTCCGGGACTGCATTCTCCAGTGATTGCTGTTGAATATCAGCCTCAAAAGGCTTCAGTTCCTTCACACTGCTATCCAACGGCTCCAATTGTCTAACCTCAATGTCATCTACATGAGGCTGAACATTATCCTCACCCATCGGCTTCCCTCCTTCAATCTCTGGTGTTTCAGGTTTGTTTCCTTGATCCTCATGTTTCTGAGGCTCCACAGGGTTATGTTGCTCCTCAGTATATCCATCAGGAACCAGAGGTGTAACCTCCATAATTCGACTCTCCTTTTGCACCTCTTCGGCCTTATCAGGTGATCTGGCATCCAAACCCCTATCTACAATCACAGGAGTCCTGCCTTTATCGTCATCATCTAAAACGAGAGTAGAAACACCATCACTAGATGGATTGCAGTTATCCCCTTTCTCAATACATGACTCCCCATCCTTCAACCCATCGGATACGGATGTGGTATCGTTTCCCTCCACAACTTCAGAATCCCTCACCTCAACCTCAACATTATTACCAGAACCATTCTGAACTGATAATTCCCCATTCTGAACAATAACCTCACTCTGTGAGTTGTTCTCCCCATTCTCCGTCACTAATTCCCCACCTTCAACTTTACCCTCACTCTCTGTTCCCACATCCACCCCATTCCCAATCTTCAATTCCCCCACATCTACTTTGATCTCATTATTTACTCTATCCCTGTCCCCACTATGAGTCCCCAACTGATCACCCTCACTAACCTTAGCATCACCCCCTTCCATTTTCTCCTGAGAATCAACATTTGATTCAGAGGCATTCAGTTCCTCATTACCGTCCCGTTCCCCGTGATCGTCAGACGCGGCATCACTCCCATTGACAAACACATAATCATCCTTACCATCACCATTACAATCACCACCACCATTACCACTACCACCGACACTCGGTCTCGGCAGATCCTCATACGAACTCATATCCAACCCACACTTCTCCTCCACTTTAACACTCTCAACCTTAGCGACTGTACCACCCTCCATTTCTACAAAACAAAAAACAGAACCCCCAAACACAGATTTGAGGAGTTCTTTTTTCAATTCACCAAAACAACGATCAGATCACAACAGATCATCCAAATATCACACCAAACAGCAACAATTCACAGAGAGATCTTCAACCAAATCACGAGAAAAAAATTCAATTCACACACAAAACCACGAACCAAAACGCCAATCAAATTGCAAAACCAGAAAATTAAAAAAAAAAAAAAAAACAAACTCACAGCCGAAGCAGAAGAAGAACACGAACACGAAGTGCCGAATTCAGATCACTGGAAATCAATGGAGCATAACCAGCATTGTCGAGGAATTTCTAGGGTTTGGATCGAAGAGAGATAATGATCAGAGAGTGAAAGAGAGGAGAGAGAAAGAAGAGAGAGAAAGGGAGAGAGAAGGGTGGGGGAGGAGAGCGCGGTGGAGAGAGAATGAGGGAGGAGGGAAGGAAAAGGGGAGCAAGTCGGTTTTGTATTTGACTTCTAACTCGTTTCTGTTTATTTGTTACACCCAACAAACA
>BSSO01003873.1:0-15559 GCA_030267885.1 Mesembryanthemum crystallinum
TGACAGGAAAAAGGGACTGTAGGCTGTAGGTTCTAGCATCGTTCAAGTGCCATGGAGGCGGGGTTGGAGGAGTGGTGTGGGCTGGGGCGGCCTGAGGGAGGAGAGAGAAAGTATGAGGGGATGGCTGCAACTCCAGAGGTGGTCGACGGCAAGAAGCACAGTGAGAGAGATGGTGGTTTGAATATTGGGTGTGGGAGGTAATTTAGTCCTTACATGTTTTATTTGGGTGGTATTTACTAAAAATGGGGTGGTATTAAATATACTCCTTCAGTTTTACTATGTTAGACATCCTTATGTCATCAACCTCTACCCTTTGTTGCATGGACCCAGCTACATGCCTAGGTGAGGGTCTCTGCTATTTTTATAGCTTGTATGTCATAGGCCTAATCGGCAATTGTTTCGGGTTGACCAATAACTCTCTGTTCAGAGGTTGATGAAAAGTCATATATGGGGAGAATTTGGTCATATGATATAAGTACATTTGCTGATTGATGGCGATCACTTTCTAATAAATACAAAGGTGGTTTGATAGAAAGAATAGTTTTGTAAATTGTAAGTGATTTGGTGAAAATTGAAGTACTATATAAGATGGTTTTTGTCCATTTAGCCATCTTTTAAACGTGAAAGTTTGAATCTAAAATGACCTCCCTACAGTTGCAAATCAGGTAAGTATGACTGCATTGCCAAACTCTGATCTCCCATTCCCTATAATGCCAAAAACCAAATGGGCTTGGCTGAAAGATATTTCCATGAACATCGAATTTGTGGGTGCCTGTTTCTTGGTTCTTGCTGAATATGAGTTTGCGCTGTTGGTTTATTCCAACTAGGTGTTGGCTCAGTTACCATCGCTATCTTGAAACCATCAAAAGTTCCTTTTGCGATTTGACAAGTATGCCTGCATTTCATATCTGGGCATCTGGCTCCTTGATTCCGAAAGCAGACAAACCCATAATTACAGGCATGATCGTCAATTTGGATGTCTGTAATGGCTAGCAAATTAGAAAATGGTAAATTTGTAAACCATTTTCGCAGTTGGAAATGGTTATAGTTATCCAATATGTGGTTTATCTATTCAAATTGGTTCGTATTCATGCAATTAGTCCTATCAACACAGTGCAGTTATGATATCATCTGCTGCATTAACTAGAATATATCGATAAACTTTGCATTGAAAAATTAGCATGGTTTATGATGCCTGTTAGAGAAAGGGAGAGGAATTACATATTCTTCCTTCTCTTGTCAAAAGAAACAGGAGAAATTCAGAGTATTTGGGGATATGCTTCATATAAGTTGTGATTAGCACCTAATTAATTTTTAATTATGTTGTCTTTGTTGATTGTGCATTGGTGACAGCAAAATGTGACCAGACTTAGGAGACCCAAGTATTTTATCCGTAACTCAAAATCTGGCAGTTTAACTTGTGTGGCACCTGACATGATCACTCGTCATTTGACCAGAATCACGGGAAGGTTCATTCAGACAGCAGTACCTTCATTTATTATTGTGAGGAAAATAATGTAGGAAAAATAAAACTCTAAACCGGAAGTTACCTGGAACCAAGTGACCCAAGAAATTACCTGACAAGATATAATAGGAAAACCAAATGACAGAACATGTGATGACCCGTTCCAAGCCAAGCAATCAGATCCTCGTAACCTAGCCCAGCCACTGAGGACACTACGCTCCAGTCCCCCTTAACTCGTTAATTCTACAATTGAAATGGTTGAACAAGAAAACTTTACTGCTGGAATGTTCTTCCTGCATTTCTATATCTTTTATGTTGTAGATGAAAAATGATATGGGAGCATTGATTTGTGACATTAATGTTGAATATTTGATGACTAGGAATAAGCAAGAAAACTATGTGCATACCACTTTTGCTTTTGCTTTGGAAAACCTTACTTGCTTCTCTTGCTGATACTATTTGATTTGATGTATTTTATCTATGTGCAGTACTGTAGTGCTTCCAGTATGTTTATCATTGTTTGCATTGTGTTACTATTCATGTTAAAAGAATGTGTTACTAGACTAAATAACTTACGAATCACTATCATTGCCAGGGTACATGCATGCCTGATGTCTTGACAGTGAGCGAGCTTTTGACATATTTGATAGATAACTTTAAACATAACACATACTTTGGAAAACTGAAATTATAATCTTTTGTGCAAGGCTGCAAATTAGATGTCAAACTTCTATATCGTCTCATGACTCTCATAGGTTTTAACATTTGTTTATCAAATATCCAATCGTTCCTTACTACAAATAGGATTTGTCTTCAGAGATTCAGTGGTATTGTAGCTGATGTAGCCCCACTAAGGCATGTGTTTACAATAATTATTCGTTTTTTGCAGGGCATATAGGGCGTTCTACATCCTCAACTGGATTTATCGCTATTATACAGAGCTGCATTTCAGTCGATGGATATGTAAGCTACATACTTCTTTCCCCCAAAAGCTATCATCAACCGAGATGAATTAACTAGAAATTCTTGTTTTCTTGTTTGGTTTTCCAGCTTGCGTCTCTGGTCTTGTTCAGACTGCCCTCTACGCAGATTTCTTTTACTATTACTTTACCAGGTTAGTAACCCACAATTTGATCATGGTATGTTGATATGTTGTTTCAGATGTATATGATATGAGTTGTTTGATTTGCAGCTGGAAGAATAATTCGAAGCTCAAGCTGCCAGCTTAAGCCACAGCCCAAACCACCAACGGGATTCAGTTTGAACGGTGAATTGCAACTCTACACGGGAGATGGATGGAGATGTTTTGCACGGACAGATTACTTAATACACAATTTGACTCAGGGGATTCTGCATCTACAGTCTTTTACAGGCATTTGGTAACATTGTAAAAATTTAGCTTGGATGTTAGACCTCATACAGGATAATCCGAGTGTAGAACACATATGAGGTTGCGTCTTAGACTCTTAGATGCAGAAATCAAGGTCTAGGTTTACTAGTGCTCTAGATATTAGAGGTGATTATTTTTACCCTAATCTAAGAAATCATATCTTCTTCTACTTTCCCCTAGTGTCAAGGTTAAAGGGGGAATATGAAACAGTCAAGTTGTGAGTTGTGAATGCCAACTGTTGGCGCAGTTCAGTGATCCAAGTATCTTATCGGAACTCTGAAGCCCTGGGCACCCTTAGTTTCCATACATGTTTTTGACACATGCATGTGTGATCTTCATAGGAAGCAATGGTTAGAAAATACCCCTACAGTGTGGTCAGACATGAACTTACTTTCATTACATCGCTCTAAACCTAGAGTAAAGTTGTTCATGAATCTGCTCAACTGACTTCTTAACTAATCGTTTATTCCTCTCAAGATTTTAAAAAAGAGACTTCTCAAGATTTTAAAAAAGAGACTTATCGTTTAATCCTCTTTAAAAAAAAAAAAAAAACAATCATTTAGTAAACTAATCTTTTAATCAAAGCAAATTATTTTTAGGTGTGTTTGACAAAACTAGTTGTCACTATAGCTATAGTTGCAGCTAGTTCGATAGTTTTTTTTGACAGCTTGAGTGATCAGCTTTTTATTAAAAAGTTTTTTTTTTTTTTTGTTTTATGTTTTTTCCCTCCAATAAAGCTAAAGCTCCACAAAATATTTGGTTATCCAAACAAGAATTTTTATTTTTAGTCCAAGCTTAATTTTTGGTTTTAAAAAAGGTTATTTTGTAAAAGCTGTTGCTCAAACAACCATAAACATTTGGATGAGAAAACTTAGCTTCCTATAGCCTCCTACCCTCTTCTTGCTCAAATTAGGTCTTTTCCGCTCATTTTCGCCCAGTTCATCATCTCTCAACCATGTCCGAGTGCCGTTTTTGCAGTCTGTTTCTCTATATAAGCATTTGGACTCCCCAATTTGGTGTCCATGTGTTATTTTCATGGGTTTCATTATTTGTGGTTGTATAAGCAACGATCTTGTCGAAGGAGTAGACGATGCCAATAACTTCGTTCGATTGTGGTTTAGCCAAGTTTCGAAGCCAATGTAGCATTAAAGCGGTGAAATGATGAAGTCGATTGGTTGTTCTTGATCTTAATTGTTAAAAGTAAAAGACTTTGTACAAGAGATCAGGAGTAGAAATCATTCAAGAAAATATTTTAGAGTAGAAGTTGAAGAAATGGATTGGATGTTCTTGAATCTTTTGTTTGATTTACTATAGCAGTATAAGCTTCAGTAGTAATTGTGATTGCTCTTTTGGTCAAACTCCTTTCGGCATGTCCCTAACCAATTTGGCTGGTGAACGACACTTTACGATTAACNAAAACAAAGTAAAGTATGTTATCTCGACAAAACCGAGTAAAGAAAATTGTTGACAAAAAAGAATAATAAATCTCACTCTCATCTTAAAGTAAGGTTGAGTTTGGGGGGAAAAAAAGGTTGAGTAATCATTCATATTAATTGATACATTGCTTGCTTGGAGCACGAAAAAAATGCTCATTTTTGCTCACTCGATGTTCTTCTATCTCCGTCCCCTAACTTAGATCTACAGGTTTGTCCATCATTATTGAGATGGGTTTTAATAATGATGAAATTGCTCTTTCTCATCTCCATGGGCACCATAGGTTCGTCACCTAATTCCCCTAATTCAGTTTTACAGTACAAAATTTTGTTCAAGTCCTCAATTTTCACCAATTTCTCCTTATCCGACGACAAAGATTAATCATAATTAGGATAATGAAATCGAGGATAGACGAATACTATAAACAATGACTTGAATCGGTGAAACTGAATCTAACCCACCACATTTCTTTGATCCAAACCTCCAACCACCTCATATGAAAAATCAAGAACCTCATTAGGTTTCCATCGGTACTACGAACCTCATAGCTAGCAAATCTTACTACACCCCGACACAAAATTCCACAAAAACTTTCTACGGAACACGAACCTCGCTGATGTTACGGTTTTGGAAGATTTGCGGGTGGTGGTGCAGCTCGAAGAATGGGGATAAATTATGCTTCAAATGAGAATCATTGAAAAGGGAGGTAATATCGAACTTCATAGTGTCATTTCATTATGGGTTGCCATCATCATCCATCTTCATCCACAGGGAACAACAGAGAAAAGAAATGGGGATGATTTAAAGCATGTACACCCAGATCACGTGAGGGGAAAACGATCATTCTTTTAAAAAAATTCACTAGATTCCGTCCATGGATATTCGTACAATCTAAAGTGTCTTATAAGGTGGTTGTTCACAATAATAAAAGTTCAAAAATATTTATTTGCAAAACGACATAAAAACGGGTAGTGGTTTAAAAAATCATTATTATTTACTCATTGTGTAAAACAAATCTAGTTATAAATTAGCAAGAGATCCAATTGGATACGCTGTATTTTCTTTTTGATAAATTGGAATAATATCCATCTATCTTAATAGCTGCAATCTATATATGCAATTCTCTCCCTTTATAAAACCTCCAAGTCTCCACAGTTACATTGATAAAAAATAAATAAAAGTATAGCTCATAAACATCTCTCTTTTTTAGAAATGACAATTCTTCATTCTCCTTATAAATACCATTTGTGATTTGTGCGCCACCCACGTGCCAAAATTGGTAGTGCTATGAGGGACGGTTAATGGGATTAGGATTGCACTCTGATTCTTGATGGAGTATGGATCAAGAAAACTCTTTATAAAGGAGTTGCCAGTATCTCTTATGGAACTCATTGTGATCTAGAGGAGGGGGAGGAGGAGCAAAGTTCATGTACAACAACTCCGCCTTGATGGTTGAATCTTGGCATATCTAAAAGTTGTGAAGTGGGCTACTAACACAAGGTTTGATCTCTCAACATCCTATCCGATTTTCAACTTTTATGGTGTTCCTCAATTGCACTGAGAAAATGGATCAGGAACTTTGTAAAATCTTGCTAGCTATCATTGAGTTTAGCTTTCCGATTGTACCGTACGTAAGGTAAGTAGATGTTCAGTGAAGGAAGCTCATGATCTTGCCCCTAAGGTAAGTCATCCTTTTTGCTTTTAATATCTTGTACTTTCCATCCTACTAAATTGTTGTAAAATGTCCAAAATATTTATCCCACTAAAATGTTGTCCTTTTCTTTTCTCGCAAACGAAATTCTGCAAACTGAGAATATTAGACTTTGTTCAAAAAATAACATAAAAATATTCTCTGTGCTATGGTACTCCGTAGAGGGTCTATTTATTTCACCTTAACGAATCCCATTTCACGTTGTTTAGTTCAATTCAAGTTGTTCAGTTAAGTTCAGGTCATTTGGCTCAGATGATACACTTTTTCTCTCATAGATTACTATTCATGAATTTGAGTTCAGTTCAACTAAATTCAAGCTGTTCAATTCACTTCGGTTCAGATACTTTCAGATAAACGGAGCACACCCTAAGGCATCAAATGAACCCAAGCCTGTATTTGCCAAAATGAGGCCCAATGGACCGACCCCTCAACAAAATGGGCACGTGAGATATCAACCCACAATTGCTAAAGTTAGAGGACGATGACAACAAGCCAATAACAATGGTTTGCGTACACATTAGACGCGTGAGTTGATTACGTGTCGAAACCTGATTGGTATCATCACCGTGGCACTACTAACTTCTTACTGCTAAACTAACTGGGCCCCACTTCAAAACAGATTTTTCATTTTTCATTTATCTTTTTCTTTCTCGCATCCTCATTTTGACTTTTCTTAAATGAATATCCAAAAATCCCAAAAAAAGAAATAAATAATAAAAAAAGCCCCCAAAAATGCTAAGTAATCCATTTTATTTTTATTTATAAAAATCATTGCTCGTTCTGTATCAGTACAATACATATACCCTCTCTCTCCCCATTTCTCTCGGCGTATCTCTCTCTCTCTCCTCCCCGCAGGACGTTCAGATCTGTGAGTTTCTCTCTCTATCTCATTCTCTTTCTCTCTCTCTCTTCAGACAATTGTTCTTCGCTCTTTGTGTTCGATGCTATCAATTTCCACGATTATGATATGATTATGGCATCTTCGATTCGTAATTTGATTTCTGCTTAAGGTCTTTGTCTCTCAGATCTGATGGATTTGCATTCGTGTTTACGTTAGCTGAAATTATGTGATTATGCTCGCGATTTTTGAGTACTTTGGTTATAGATCGCGAAATTTTATGTGTTTGTTTGTAGTGCGGATTAAACGATGTTGCATGCGCGTATGAATCATGGATGTTTTTTGGTTTTTTGCTCTGTAGATGATTGTGCTAATCGTTTTTATGATGGAATTTGAGTCGAATTAGTTGATTTGTACTGGAACCATTTTGTATTAGGGTTGCATGTACGATCCGATTGGGAAATTTGGTTTTGGAGCTGTTGATTTGTGTGATTTAGATTGTATGTTTGGTCGATATAGATGATAGGATTTCGAGGCTCAAATTTGTGTGATAGTCTATTTCATTGAGTCGTTCTTGAGGTCATTTTGTACATCCATTTGGATTTCTGTGTTAGTTTAGTTGCTAATGTTTGATTGAGTCAATTGCATCTTTGAACTCGATCTTTTGTTATTTTCCAGTTATATATGTCAATGATATGGTTATTTAACGTTGATTGCATGAGATGGGGGAGGCTGACATGTTGAATTTGGTTTGACAGGATATAGGAAATTGTATCTTTGTTGACTAGTTCACGATGGGGGGAGGTTTTAGAGTCTTGCACTTGGTCAGACCGTTTCTTTCGTTCCTTCCCGAGGTTCAAAGCGCAGACAGGAAGGTTCCATTTAGAGAAAAGGTCATCTACACTGTTATCTCTTTGTTCATATTTCTGGTCTGCAGTCAGCTTCCACTGTATGGAATTCACTCCACCACGGGCGCTGATCCCTTCTACTGGATGCGTGTCATCCTTGCTTCCAACCGAGGAACTGTCATGGAGCTCGGTATCACCCCCATTGTCACATCTGGGTTGGTGATGCAGCTCTTGGCTGGGTCAAAGATCATTGAAGTAGACAACAATGTCCGAGAGGACCGTGCCCTATTGTAAGTTCTGAAATGTTCTGTCATTTCTGTTCTTGTTGGCTTTTGGTTTGTGTCATGTATTTGGTTTGCTTAGAAGCTCAAGTTTCACTGTCAAAGCTTTGATGCATGTCAACCTAGCTCATGGAGATTTAAAAATGCTGATAATAATTATTTCTCAATATTGGAATCTTGAGCATGTATTTAAGTTTTTATATCAAGGGTCTGGTAGCTGAAACATGTTTGTTGTGGCAATTGCTTTAGAAGAGCTCTCATGAATACTAATGGAATTCGTTTTATCTGATTTCTATGCTCTTCTAGTCTCCTATTTTACTTAAGAGTGCCCTTGACCTTAGTTGTACATTGCATGGTGAGAGCATGTCATTGGTAACAATGGGGCTGCTTCTCTTTTGTGTTTTGAGTTACATGGATTCTTAATCTGAACATACATTTTTTTCAGGAATGGGGCACAGAAGTTGTTGGGCATTCTGATTGCTGTTGGTGAGGCTGTGGCATATGTTCTTTCTGGGATGTATGGCAGTGTTGGCCAGCTTGGTGTCGGCAATGCCATTCTTATTATCCTGCAACTTTGCTTTGCTGGGATAATTGTGATATGCCTTGATGAACTCCTTCAGAAGGGATATGGTCTTGGTTCTGGGATTTCACTTTTCATTGCAACCAACATTTGGTGAGTTTGCTAGTTCTTCAGTTGCTTTGATTTGTTGGTGTTGTATGTTATTCCTAAAATGTTGCATTGTTTCTTTTGGCTTATTTGCCTTGCTTGGCTTGCAGTGAGAACATCATATGGAAGGCATTCAGCCCAACCACTATCAATGCTGGCCGTGGAGCTGAGTTCGAGGGTGCTGTGATTGCCTTGTTCCACCTTCTCATAACCAGGACTGATAAAGTTCGAGCTCTTCGTGAGGCATTTTATCGGCAGAACCTTCCAAACGTGACAAATTTGCTGGCAACTGTCTTGATCTTTTTAATTGTCATATACTTCCAAGGATTCCGTGTTGTTTTGCCTGTGCGATCAAAGAACGCACGTGGCCAGCAGGGTTCATACCCCATCAAGTTGTTCTACACCTCCAACATGCCCATCATTCTCCAGTCTGCTCTTGTATCCAACCTCTACTTTATCTCTCAGGTACTGGGATCAACATTTGAATTTCAAGTTACTGTTCAGTTGCTCAGGACTTAACATATATCTGTATTGGCTCTTGTGCAGTTGTTGTACAGGAAGTACAGTGGAAACTTCTTTGTCAACCTATTGGGCAAGTGGAAGGAGTCTGAATATGGTGGTGGTCAATCTATCCCAGTTGGTGGTCTTGCGTACTATGTTACTGCACCTGCCAGGTGCCT
Organism: Mesembryanthemum crystallinum; assembly: GCA_030267885.1. Taxonomy (NCBI): domain Eukaryota; kingdom Viridiplantae; phylum Streptophyta; class Magnoliopsida; order Caryophyllales; family Aizoaceae; genus Mesembryanthemum; species Mesembryanthemum crystallinum. The sequence goes on from BSSO01003873.1 coordinate 9,315, forward strand.
ATATTCTCCTTTATTTTAGATAGTACAAGCTTCTTCTTGTATTCTAGTTATTTGATTTTAAGTTGCTCATGTTTACGTTTGTTGAAATTGCAGCTTGGCAGATATGGCAGCACATCCTTTCCACGCTCTCTTTTATATAGTGTTTATGCTTTCAGCCTGTGCTCTATTTTCTAAGACATGGATTGAGGTGTCTGGATCTTCTGCTAGAGATGTGGCCAAGCAACTCAAGGTATTGATAGTGAAAAACCCTACCTTATTTGTTTCTTGATAGGCTGATTAGTGTCCCTTGTCCATATATATGCGTGCTCCATGGCATTATCATCATTCTACATAGTTTATATGGGTGGAATGAACAGTCATTTGGGATCGGTTGGCTGGGTGATAGTCAGGGTTGGAAATTTGAATTCAGTGCAGTAGCAAGTGAAATCCTATTATAATCTTCAACATAATACGATTACAACCTTCTCCCTTGAAGGAAACCTGTCTTGCATGCTTATTTTGGTAATTCTCAGTTTGTAGACTTGACATTTGACTGTTGATCTCATTTGGGTCATCCCATGTCCCCTTCGTTTCTTCAACTCCAAAATTGGGTACACTCATGTTGCATTGGGTTTTGCTGAAAGTGGCAAGGATAGGGCATGCCAGAAAAGAAAAAAGAAGTTTAAACACCTACCCATACAGGCATGCACTGAAAGGAAAGGTAAAACTAAAGTTGTATGGGCAACTTAGTGGAAAGGATCATATACTGAAGATACTTGCATGTGATGTTGTAGAATTTAATTAGTGTTGTATTGAGGTTGTGCTATCTTGACATATGTTGAAAGCTTTTCACGAGTTTGGCTCGTTCAATTATTAGCTTTCATGGCGCTTTTTTCTTTTGCATCTGTTGAGAATTGGTGATACGAGAATGGCCTTGTTGCAGATTAATTTGGATACGTGCTGGTGCTTAATTTGAGTTTTTTTGTTCAATGCAGGAGCAAGGAATGGTTATGCCTGGACACCGTGACTCAAACTTGCAGAAGGAACTCAACCGCTATATACCCACTGCAGCTGCCTTTGGAGGAATGTGCATTGGTGCATTGACAGTACTTGCAGATTTCATGGGTGCTATTGGCTCGGGTACTGGTATCTTACTTGCTGTGACAATTATTTACCAGTATTTCGAGACATTCGAGAAAGAGAGAGCCAGTGAACTTGGATTCCTCGGGCTTTGAGCTCTTTACAATACCATGCTGTTGCAGTTTTGGTTAATATGAGGGGATTGGAAAGTAGGTGATCAAATGTTAGTTTCCAACCCAGTAGAGTTTTTCCTCTTCCCCAAAAGGTTCTGTACGCTTAGTTCTTTTTATCTTTCCTCTTCGACATACTGACATCTTATAGAACACAAATTCTTGGTAATGTTAAGCGAGCGCTTTTAGCAAGCTGTGAAATGTTGCTAGGTCACTGCAGTTATTAGTCTGTCAACTTAGTGTATAATCAGCAAGCAGATTATTGCAGTCGATACATGCTTACTGCTAATGGCAGTGGTTTAACAGAGGCGCCCTTTGAACTGCTTTTCCAGGACAAATTGAATTCCATTGCCTGATTTCTACAAGTGTTTTGTGATTATTTTGTTCAGAAAACTGGAATGATGCGCCAATTACTTGTTTTAGGGATGTCAATGAGTTGAGTCGAACTGAGGTCTAGTTGAGTTCAACTGAGGTCTGTGTCTCAAGCTTGCGTGGGTTCCCTTCGTTTGTAATTATACAGTAAACGATCTCAAGTGTGTCTCAAGCTTGCGTTTGCTCCCCATTGTTATTTTACGGTATTGTTTACTGTACTTTGTACTTAATAACTAGACACGGAAATTAACCCTAATCTCATAATTTTACAAGATCATCCTTATAATTGCCCCTTCATCTACACTCGATGCACAACCCTAAACACCATTTTTGGGTTTTTGAGTAGTACATCAGTTAATATTAATTTGACGGGTGAAAAATAGATTAATAGTTGTTTCGCCTGCCACGTCATCAATTTGGTAACATCAAATTGACTAGAAAGGTTAGAAAAAATTTAACTGATCCCCAAGGAGGGGGAGAAATAGATGGAGAAAAGGGAAAATGATATAATTTGCCCCAAACAAACTCACACTAATTCAGCAACTTGATCAACCTAATCACGCAGTGCACTGCAGTTTGTTGACTTGGTTTCATGAAAGATGGAGAAGCAGTGGCAGCTTGAAAGCATACGATTATTCATTCCAACGCAAGTAGTAGCAAACATCCTCCCGAGGTTGCCCGTAAAATCTGTTCTTCGCTTCAAATGCGTGTCCAAGGATTGGCTCAATATCATCAATGCTCGAGATTTCATCAAACTCCATCTTCTACACCAGCGGCCAGAACATCGTCTTCAAATCTTCTGCACCGATGAAAACGTTCAAACTAATGGGTACGTTAACTATTACACTACTCTCGATATCAAAAATTCATTAATATTGAAGTCGTCCGTTCATGATCAACAACAAAAACAACCCCAACTTGAGCTCAAGCTCGAACGACCCCTCTATGATAGTACTATTGAAGGTGCTTGTACCACACCCATTGGCTCGTGCAACGGTATAGTTTGTCTACGTGACATTACTGGTGAAGTCTTTGCTTTGTGCAACCCTTCCATCCGAACCAGTCTGACAATAATACAAACAACGATACAACCCAGAGATCGCCTTTTTTCTTTACACGAGAAATTTTATGGGTTTGGTTATGATCCTATAGGGGATGATTATAAAGTTGTCAAGATTATTCAATCCACTGGTTATGTATCTCCGGACCATGTAAATCTATATAAGCCGAGTAATATTCTGGTGTATAGTTGGAGAAATAAGAGGTGGAATGTGTACAAGAACTTGCTAATTTTTCCTTTAGCTAAAACCAAAGTGAACCGTTACTCTAAGCCACTTACTCATATTAATGGTGTCTTGTCCAATAATGCCTTACATTGGCTTGCTGTGAGATACGATGAGCCTAATGGTAGACCGAGACGTGTAATTGTTAGTTTTGATCTTTGCACTGAAAAATTCCGTGACTTCATGCCATTGCCGGTCGAAGTTGAAAGTTGTTGGATTCATCATATCCTGGAGACTCACTTGCAAAATCAATCCCTGGTTATAATAACAGGGGAAAGTTCTTGTATACCAAGCAACTACAAGTTTCACAATGCAGATGATGGATATAGGGTGGAGGATGTGTGGATAATGAAAGAATACGGGGTGAAGGAATCATGGTTTAAATTGAACAAGACTATGATCATTTGTCCAATTAAATATCCATTCAAGGCAATTCCTTATTGTGATGATGGAATCTTATTGTATGCAACAATGACGAGCTCCATCAAATTCTCCTGGGTTGATTTAGTTACCGGAAAAGCAAGGGGTTTTCAACAGCTTCCTCGTCAATTTTTCAATCATGTTTTGGGGAACTATTCACAACCATATGTACCGTCTCTCATCAATCTCAAAGTGGATGAACATCGTGAAACTGGTTAGTGCCATTTATAAGAGCATTTCCTTTAAGGTTTCAATTTCCTTCTGTACTTAGCACTTCTTGAATTTTGTTTTTTGGAAACTTTAGTAGATTAAGCTATACTACTAATTCGTAATTTTGCCTTTCATATAAATTTTCATTGAACTTGACTAGACGGAATTAGGATATGTCAATCATGCAAGATGTCTATATCGAGTATTACTTATAAATGCAAATTCCTTGTTTGCATTGCTGCAGAGACCTCGTTTGAAGTTATGGCCTTGTATCAGTGAGATAGTTGTCAAATCACCTCAATTGAAGCTACATGATCTTATGATTGTTGCATGGACACAGAACTATGGCCTCAAATCTGATAAAGTTACACACATATTAGGATCTCTTTCATTACTGGGTTAAGCTTGGACCAGCAATCATTGTACTGTTTCTGATCAGCATTATGAGTACACACATTGGTTACGGGATTTCTTCGTGTTCTTCTATTAGGTGTTTCACAGGTAAGCTTGGGTATTCCAGTCTTTCAAAGACATGAGTGAATCCTGATGTTAAGCCTGATATGATGTCCTGATTACTGCGATCGCTGGGTGTGGCAGGTTCTGATCAACACAAGCAATGCATGCCTTGGAAATTTAAGAAAGTGCTTTGGATGCTTGAATGCAAAGTTAAAAGACAGATAGGTTGGTTTCCTAAGCTAAAAATTCAAGTTTGTTCTGGTGGAACTGTTTCTTTTATTTCTTATGAACTCATCTGAATATCTGATTTGAAAACCTGATTTTTAGTTATATTCTGGGCTTTCAATGTTTTAATTAGTACTACTTAAGATATGAGTTTAACTTGTTATTAGAAGATTGCTTCATATTGATGTTTAATTAGCTATGCATGCTAGATTCGTCTGCGAACTGAAGTAGATAGAACCTCAATTTGCACGGCTCTTTGAGGTTGCTAGATTAACAAGAAACTTGATCAGAGTCAATTGTAGGTACATTCATGGATAAATTTGGAGAATTTCATTCTGTTCTTCTTACATTCTGTTTCCAGGTCTGATTTTAGACTAACTAATTAGATATTGTTTTGCGTTCACCAAAAAGCTTGAAATATAATGATACACTGCAGTTTTTTTTTTTTGGATGAAATATGAGAATCAAACACCTACTGTTCTTGTATGTATAATTTGGTTTCCCTTGTGGAAATGTAAGTCGCTCCAAAAACAAAAAGAAAAAACAAGGGTCTTACAGGTGCAAACAGGTTATCATACAGACTAATAATAGCCTCAACAAGAACAACTTCGAAAGTCTACTGTTCATATGAATGCAGGCTCCACAAACAGGTTTACATAAATTGAGAGTCCATAGTTAATTAGGGGCAATGGCTCAAGTTATGATAATTCACCATACATTTACCTATTTTACTATGCTAGATCTTACTGTCATCTTCTAAGTTATTAAGCTATGCTTTCTAAGCTATTTGCAGAATCAGAAAAACTGCACACAGAACTGAACAAAGTACAACGAAAGATTACTACAGTTCCTGAAGTTTTCTAGCAGCTTACCATGGTTCATACAAGCACTTAAATCTTTAGGCATTGAATATCTTTCTAGAGAGAAGCCATACAAATAGAGATCCATCAATTTTAATTTGTTAGTCGATAACTAATGGAAAGATTGTAGTGCACAAAGTATCCCACAAAAACTCAATCATAGCTTGATAGTTAACACACATGTACTGCTATTGTCATAACTAAGGAAGATTTCTACTGCCAATGGAAAAAAATTCACATCATCACAACCAAAAATACAGCAGTTAAAAGGACTACCGTCTTTCAGTACCTTAAAACAAGGTTCGAGTAAAATGGAGTATCTGAATTTCCTATACAGCACTGGCTCCTCTCCAGTTTATACGTATACTGGACATTATCAGTTCTATTGGTGGATATTAGACACGTGGATTGGCGTTAAATCTACGGCTGATATTTAATTACCGTTAAAAAAATTAAAAATTCTACTCCACCAAAAGCACTGAGTGGTGTCCAGCTTTTAATGTTTCCTTCACCAGACAAGGTTGGAATAGAGACGAAGGGAGTCATCACTCATAATTCCAAGCCCAGAATTTTTACTCACTTTCATCATTCTTCATCTTCTCTAAACCCTCTAATTTCTTCACCCCATCGTGATTTTCATGATCACCACCATCATCACTTTCTCTCTACTCTTTGCTTCTCCTGCTTATATTAAGGTAATTGCTTTTCAATTTCACTTTTGTTTTCAGTTGTTCTTTCAATTGGAGTATAGAGTTCTAAGTTTGATTTGATGAAATTGCTTTTGATTTTTATGCTCTAAGCTTCCTGATTCTCGAATTGGTGTCTCTAGCAAACTAATTTAATTTTAGAGTTCTGTAATGTTGAATCGCAATGTTATGTGATCTGTGCATGTATAATCAATTGATTCTTAGGTCCTTATCTCTCTCCTCTAATTGTCTCAATTTTTAGTTTAATTTGTTATTAGAAGTTTAATTGAAAGGAAATTATTTGTTTTCTACCAATTGGAAATTTCATTAAGGTTTCTGAACTGTCTATCCAAAATCTTTCTGAAAATGATAGGTTGTTGCCATGGTAATAGCCTCAATAACAAAGCAGAAATGGAAAACTTTGTTGCTGCAATGGTCTCTTAGAATCTTGCTACTGCAGTAGCTTTAGACATTTGCTTCTTCTTTTTTGTGGGATTAATACTT